>CM018045.1:8545681-8628181 GCA_008638375.1 Nyssa sinensis
TCTCTCTTTTCATAATTAATAGAAGTTACAAGAGGTATTTATATCCAAAGTAGTTATGATAGAAGTCTATCCTAATCTACTAGATTACATAAAAATAGGAGATGCAAAAAATAGGATAGAAGTCTATCCTAATCTACCAAATTATATAACAATAGGAAATGCAAAAAAATATGAACAACTAACGGACTAACTCCCTTAACAAAATTATTCAAATCTTAATTTGAATTTATTAAAAACAGAAACTAATTATCCTAATCTTCGACACCTACATGGGGAAGGCATATACAAAATGATCATAGATGGTGGCAACTATAATGAAAAGTGCATGTCTTTGCCACTAAGAAAATGTGGAGGTTGATGTTTTGAGAATGGAACGTAAAGAAAAATGCAGAGCTACTATTTGCCTTGGTCATTGATCACGTTGATTTGTAATGATAAAAAACAATTGCATTTAAATGAACTAAAGCATTTTCACAAAACATTAATAAGTGTTTAAACATAGCTGTAAAAGGCAGATAGAAATTGTTTTTTCACGAGGAAGTACATCCAGTTCGCTACATGAATCAGATGCATCTTAATTTTAAAAAATGCTGAAAAAGAAACATGTACACATACAATAAATTTTATTTTATTTTAATCTAAAATATGCTTATTAAGTTCATTAGAGTATACCAAATTTAATAACCATTCATATAAGTACATTTGCATAAAATAACACTTGCATTTGGTTCACAATATAACATTAAACTTGATTACTGTTGTCATAAACTCTTTTTTTTTTTTATTGGTGAAGTATTTGTATTACCATAAAGGGTGCCTGAGGAGGCCAAACCCGAATTGCAGGATTTTAATGACTATTATATTCACTGCTAGTTTATATTGGATTTTATGTGTGTCTTGGCTATGTATGCCATTTGGAATCTTGGCGAATGAGGCTAAATGGTTAGATCTGTCTAGGCTTTACATGTTTTGGATTAGATATTGTTTTCCTTCTGTTTTTTTTTTTTTTTTTTTTTGTTTCTTTCTTTTTCAATTTTTTTTTTTTGGTGGGTTTAGGTGATGGAATCCACTGCCGAAAGCTGTGACCATGCAATTGTTGTTTCGTTGGTGTCTTTTTGTTTTTATGCAGGTTCATTTTCTTCTGAACATGCCACTCACAAGGGACACACTTCTGTATTCTAATGTCAAGCTTAATGGGAGATATTTATTGGAACTTTGAACTACCAGAAGAGGTCCAGGTTGCCATCAGACTTGTCTAGTGTGATATTTTATGTTTGTTTACGTTGCTGTTATGTGAAACCTGTTTCTAGCTCTTCCGTGGTTTTGAAAAGGTTGGTCTTGCTAATTTGTTGTCTACTCTTTTAGGTATTAATAGCAGGGTGAACGGGGGAATGAGGTATATAGTGAATTCATGGTAGATTAGAAGCTAATCTGTTCATTTCATGATACTGTGTGGATCTGAGCAGTATGGGGTGGGGGGAGGAAGAAAAGGCGAGGAACTGCAGTGGTTCTGTCATTTTGTGTAATTAATGGCTCAATGATTGAATTATACTTTTTTTCTGTACCCAAAATCTGAATAATGAAAATTTTGAGGGATTTTCAGGTATATTTCTCTTCACTCTTAGTTCACTTTGAGCATGTTACTCTGGTTACTAGTGCATTCTGTGCATGCATAGATGCTTAGGCCTTACATCAGAAAATTTAGGATGTTGCTGCCAGATCCACTCAGTTTATAACCAGTGCTTTAAAAAAAGTTTAATTGAACATTTGAAATTGGTATGAAACGTGCCCTTCTCAGCTTGGCCGCGAAAATTTTTGTTTGTGTTGTGTCACTTAATTTCTCTTTTTGATCATTGAGGCTTTAGATTTGAGATCAGAGTTTCTTTCTACAAAAGTTAATTTCGGGCATTACAAATGCCTTGGAAGAAAAGATTGTGGGTGGTTTATGTTGATTGATGGAAGAGGTTGAGAAAATGTCTCACGCCCTTACAAGTGAGGAAAAAGTAGAGAGGAAAGAGTCTTTGCCATCACCATCTAAGGGGGAAATTCAGGGCTATTCCTCAGCCTTACTGCAGTGCAGTTTCTATAGACACCACTTTTTAATTCTTAAGCCTTGCAAGATATTAATTATTTCACTTACTTCCACAATAGTGTCACTGCCATTATTCTTTTGTGGCGTACTTTTATGAACGCGAGGAAAGCTACATCCTTCTCAAGAAGTAAATTTATTTGGGCTTCTAATTGGCAAACCTCGTGAGATAATTTACACATCAAAAGAGATTAGTTGAGAGAGCATAGGCATCAAGTCATATTCCATGCAAATAAAGACAAAACATTATTTTCTGCATTTCATTAGTCTGATTTAAAATTACTTCGATCCCTTGAGAGAGAGAGAAAAAGAGAGGGGGGGGGGGGGGGGGTGTCTTATTCAGCTGAAACTAAGTAAAACAGCCTTCTCAAATTTTTTGTCTTCCTTAAATGTGAAACAGATTGCCTCTTCCAATTCTGCATAGTACAATTGTTTTAAATATCTTTCTCATCTTTTCTTCTTCTTTACAAGTGCTCATCTTTTTCATCTTTAAAGATTTGTCTTTGGTTTACCAGGAGAGACGCGCCTTGTTACTGACCGCATAGTCACAAATTCCTCTGCAGCAGAAGGATGTATGCCCACCTGCAATAAAAGTTAAAATCAGTTTAGTAACAATGATGCCGTGAACATAGAAACAAGACTAGGATAATTAAAATAAATAAACAAATCGGGTCAATAAAGAGCAAGGTATTATTGGCACCATTTTTAATGCTAAGAAAAAAAATTAGCATATTAATCACCAATGAAATGATTTTACAACTTTAATATATACTGGAAAGCTGTGTCAGTAAATAGAAGGATATTATTTTATTGGGCTCTCTGTCCTCTCCCCTTTCCGTTATATATTTTCATCAAACAACATCACGTAAAGTGAGTAAATTGAACGCTATCAGATCTCCATTCAACAGTTTTAAGTGGATGGAAGACAAATAGAACTACATAAAAGCTAAAGAGGAGCTGTCCGTCCAATCTTTATTGTACAATGTTTCAGAATACATATTTGGGCATTATAAAAATTTCAGCCATGATTGGATAGGCTCAAGCCGAGTGTGCTTGTGCATATTTCTGATGTCTATGCTTCAAAAAAATAATAAAGAAATCAAACAGAAGAATGGTGATTTGATTTCATATCAATCAGGACCCAGTATATCTTCAAGCACTCAAGTTAACATTCTTTGAAATTAAAAGTCCAAGAAGTGAGAATCAAACTTCCATCTAAACTAAAACCACTGGTAGAAGTGACAGATGCCTTCTTAACACTACCCCCTTTGGATCAATAAAATTAAGTTCCCAGACATCAGCAAATAAAAGATCAGACGACCATGAAAAAAAATAAATAAATAAAAGAAAGGTTATTTCCATCCATTGTATGATGCAAGGAAGGATGGACCAGATACAGATATAAATATATGCTCAGATGTTCATACAAATCTTGGATCAACAGAATATGATGTAGTGACTAGTGAGGGAGATTCCAAAAAAAAGCAACTGAAAAAATGAAGCAGAAAAAGAAGAGAGTAAGTCCAGCTTACTGTGCTGTCAAATTGTTCCTTGGTTGCTCCACACTTGAGTGCAACAGCAATACCCTGTGAAGGACATCCAAACAATATCAGGTATTGCATATAGAAACCACAATTACGAAAATACAAGGCGTTAAAAAATACAGTACATTATATGCATAGGTGTAATATGATTATTTTTTCTTGAAGATTTTGATGAAAAAAAGCAGGATAAAAAAAAAATACAAATGCATATATATATATATATATATATATATATACACACACACACACACACAGGAATAGGAATGATGCAAATATTGATAAAAAAAAAATTGGGACAAAAAATATGACAGCATTTATGTTTTATTTCATAATATATATATATATATATATATATATTACAATGATCGTCAATTCCATCTAATTTTTGGTATGTATGAGTGAGAGTGAGGATGGTCACCAACTATATGATCATAATCATAGACTACCTAGAGAATTTACCTTTTGTTCAAGTAAGGAATCAACAGAAATAGTGGAATGCTTCGTTGAGTTACAGAATAGAGGAAGTGTTGAACTTGTGCAGATTTATTTTATTTTATTTTTTTCTGTTTGTGGGTTTGTTCCTTTTTTCTTTTCGAGAAAAACATTGTCAAACATTTATAGATTCAAATGATGGATTAACTAAAGAGCTCTTGTTAGGAGCCAATTTGTTCACTAGGACAGTTCCATATTTCTTTAACACTTCAGTTATCAATGCAATGAAATGAAATGCATATTTCAAGAATATATCCTATCCTGGTTGTTAAAATCTCGATGCGGATCTTACGATCCTACGATTTTATGATCCAAAAATACAAAATCGATCCAGATCCCATAAAAAATCCCTAGAGGGTAGGATCTTATGAAACCCCTATAAAATCACTGGAATCCCAAGTTGACTTCTGATTCTACCGACTTTAACGATCCTACAATATAACCCTATAATGTTATTTTTGCATGTTTCTTTGATAAGTTACAACCCGAAACCATAATAATATTAAAAAATAATATCAAGATTTACTTAAATATCCTAAGTGAGACAATTATGTCAAAACTTGCTCACATTTTTACTTATTGAATAACTCTTTTAATTTGCTTTAAACTAGTCAAGTGTTGTACTAGTTAATTTAAGTCATTTAACTCTTTATTATGAATAGTATGGTCCGATATCGCCATTTAAAAAAAAAATACTTTAGGCTAATTGGCTTCTCCCCCTCCCCCTCTGTCTCTTACACATATACACAAAAACTCAAGAAACTTGTTTTAAACCAATTGATCTCTTATACTATATAGATCCTAGAGTTTTTTCTATATCATAGGTTTTGTTAGAAAGTTTTTTATGGCCGAGTAAACCAACTATTTTAAAATAAAAATTTTCTTCTAATCTAAATTTAATATTTTAATGTGCTATTTTAGTTAAATTTTATATAAATAAAACATTTCTTATACTAATTTACTGAAAAAAATATTAGGATTAGTAGAAACTTACTCTAAATGTTTATTATAATTTTTTTCCTCATATTTTTCCATGTATTTTATACATATTTATTCTGTATTTTCAAGGATTCTTGATATGCAAAAATATTAATTAGTATTAGTTTTCTCATTTTGTAGAATCTTGCGATTCTCAATCCGATCCTACGATACGATCCTAAGGACCCTCCCATCGATCCATTGTAGGATCCCGATTTTAACAACCACATAATCCTAATTTTTAGTGTTTATATATCGAGAGATACAACTAAATTATCTTGGAAATGGATATCACTTGTTATGCATTTTATACTATATAATTTTTTCATATACTTGTTTTATCTATTCATAGTTACTTTAAACTTTGGAGTGTAACTTACAATAAAATTACAATATGATCACCTAGAAGAGAGAAAAAAAAAAATATTGATACTTGATATAATTCATGATTTGACAACTATGGGTTAATGTGAATTCTATCTAACTATCCCACACTTTGTCCAAAAAATCAAATGTTTGACCCCATCCACAAACCAGTAGCGCTATAACATGCAACACAAATGTGTACTCTTCTGGCACAGTTATAAACAGAAACCTAGGTTGGTGTATATTCTACACAGAAATAAACATTTAAAGTTGTACTGTATCAATGTCATGCATGCTTTCTAAATTTTACATGGTTCATATCATCATCTTGCTTTCTTATTAAATACGTGAATTATGCTACAAATACTATAAACAAAATGGGACACTCCTATACAACAATGTGAAGTCATCACTCAAATTAGGGGGAAATTTATAACACGGTTCCAAGGCCAAGTATGCGTTTTGGTAACAAATGTGGGGCAGTTTTGGAAAAACATGTTCAAAAAATAATATTATCTAAAATGATTGAGATGGAGAAGTGTGAATACAAGAAAAAGACCAAATAAGAAATCGATGCACATTCATGAGAAGTTAGAAGTAGCACTGATTGAAAATAGGATGAGTAAAAGTCGGCAAAGAAGCTTTTCCCATGTGCAATGCAGACCAATTAATGTTTAAATATAGAAGTTAATAGATCTAATTTTAAGGTGCCAAAGGAACAAGAAGAAAGCCAAAAAGAATGTGCGCTGAGGGTATGAGAAAGGAACAAAGTTTCTTATATTTAACTAAGGATATTGCTTTACATAGGCCAGATTGGAGAAGACGGATTCATGTAGTCAATCCCAAATATCATGGATTAACGTTTGTTGAGCTAAGTTGAAAAAATAATTATACTTATCCTTATCCTCTATTGGCATGTTTCATAGAAATTTACTCCATTTTGCAATGGACTCCATAGACTCCATCCTGGAGGCCAGATTATCCCATCAAATGTAATAAAAAAGAATTTGGAAGCGTTTTATTTGCATGGCATATTCAAGTTCCCATTTAACATTACAGTCCATTAGGATCAGTACAAAAGACCAATATACAGTTCCACGAGAATGGAGAAACACCAATGACTCTATAATGAATGCCAGATTGTACCATCAAATGTAATAGAAAATAAATTGGAAGAGTTTCATTTTCATGGTATATTCAAGTACCCCTTGCAGTCTATTTAGGATCAATGCAAAAGACTAATCTAATAGAGTTCCATGTGAATGGAGAAATCATGCACTCAAACATATATGCATCTGGATTTGAAGAACTTTACAAAACAATGTATAGAGATTACAGATGCTGAAGTACCTGCATAATCTCAGGAGCATCTGGCCCACACATGGATGCTCCAAGAACTTTATCGGTCTCAGCATCAACAAGAAGCTTCATAACCGTCTTCTCTTGTCGCCTATAGACAAAAGTCGCACAATATAAGGTGTCAAATAGTAGTTCACAAACATACTTTGAAATGTTATCAAGTAATAAAAATATAGAATGTCACATGTCAATCAAAAAAAAAAAGAGTAACGTAGCTTTAAAACAATTGAAGAGCAATATCATTTCCAGTGAGTGGATAAAAAATAATACTCAATTAAGATGCCCCAGTGTAATGACATGAATGTTCGGCTATAAAGAACTGGCATGCATCTGTCAGATATCCAAAAGTTAATAAAACTGCAAACAAGGCCCTAATTAGTGAACGGTAATACTTGAAGAGATACCTCAATGTGCACTTATGGAATGTCCCTCAACCTTAATCTTTTATACCATCTTGAAACATAAATGCTGCAAAGAAAATTGACCTAAGAGGACAGGCATTCTTTTGGTGCAATATCCTAGAGGTTATACGAGATACAAGACATCATTGTTAGAGCAATTAGCAGTGAGGGTGGTTTAGTTGTTTGGTTCTTTCGTTCAGCCCTACTATAAATGGTTATTTCTAACATATCTTTTATCTTTGGTGACTTACCATTGCAATAATAAGACTTCTCTCTCCTTTTTTCCTCTTCTTCTTGATTGATTGCTCAAAGTTATCATGGTATCAAAGCAGATTTACGTTGACAAAGCTGTATAATTCATTGGAGTGTAAAAAGAAACCAGGTTACGGGGTGCTAACGTCATCATCCTTATGATGACATCAACAATTTCGAAGAAAAGATTCTGGGGTTTGGATCAGTTTTGCATGAGTATTTTGGTAATTCTTTCAGAAAAGTTTAGAGATCATCTGATAGGGTCTTCGAATTTTTTATTTTTTTTAAAAGAAAAAACAGGTTTTGATTTTACGATCTGTTGATTTGATCCTTCTTTTATGGTTTTGTTGCTTCTAATGTCCCAAAAGGTGCGGCTACATCTGAAAGAGGCATGTTGTTGGAGCCCATGGTTATTTGCATTGTTTTTTGTTGAGATTTGTGCAATTCGGTGGTTCAGTTATATCACTGTGAGCTGCGATTTCTGTTCTAGTGGGTTCTGGTTGCTTGTTTAATCCTTGAATCAGTGCTAAACCATTTTTTGTGGCTATTTGTTGACATTGGAGATTTAGTTCTTGGTTGGTTTATGGAAAGTTTGCACCATTCTTCTATTTTCCTTCTATTCTATCTTACTTTCTACTTAAATATGGCAAGTGGCAATTTTAATTCCCTTCAAGCTATCAACGTGAGGTTAACCGCCTGCTAGGCGTAAGCAAGGAAGAACTTTTTGCTAAGTAAGAATATTTGGGGCTACATTACTCGTGTTGTGACAGCCCATTAGATATCAATGCAGAAAATTATAGGGAACTCTTGTTCAACTGGGAAGTTAATAATCCAAAAATTATTACTTGGATAAATAATTCAGTAGATCAGTCTATTGGGTTCATTTGACTAAGTTTGACACCGTCAAAGATATCTAAGAGTATTTATCCAATTTATTTGTGCAGTCCAGTTTTGCTAAGAGGCATTAGTTAGAATATGAGATTCGAGCTGATTGACAAAGTGATAAAAGTTACAAGAGTTCTACTTGGTTATGACTGAGTTTTGGGACTAGTTGGCTCTTGTCGAACTGGTAGGGCTAAACTCTAATTTTAGATTACACTTGGAGATTATTTCAAGGGATTTTATGATTTTATTCTCCATCGTAGTCCACTTTTTTTTGTTGATTCAGTGGTCAATAAGCTTTTAGCTGAAGAGGTGTGTCTCAAGGCTCTTCCGAAAATAAGGATATTCTTCCCTTGCCAACGCAGGCAGTATTAATTGTTCCACCCAAGCCACAAGCTAACACACACCTCAAACAACGAGTCAGAGCTAGTATTGACGAGTGTAATTTAGGTCGTGAGTGTTCAGAGTTTGATAACATTGTTGACCCATTCTCTAACAACTTAAGCTTTTGGAACAATTGGTAACTTAACATGGTATCAAAGCCTTGGTTATAAGAGTTGTTGAGTTCAAGTTTCTCTATTTGCATTTATTTCCCGTTTATATATGCACAATTTGCTCTTTCGCATTTGTATGTGGTTTCTTTACCTCTTCACGTTCAAGTCTGGGGTCGCACGTGAGGGAAAGTGTTGAGAGCTTGATATACATTGTTGGCTCATTCTCCAACAACTTAAACTTTTGGATCAATTAGTGATCTATCAGTGCAAAGGGTCACTTGAAGGCACAATGCCTTAAATCGGTACACAAGACATTCATCGACCACAATAGCAATCTTTTAGACTACAACAGTTGTACCACCAGCAGATAATTCATCTTCAACATCGCCCACTTTCTCTTTGTTTGTTAGGTAGTTCCAAAACTTTCTTTTTACTATGTAGCCTAATGTTGTTTTAGACTCTCCCTTTGAAGGTTCATTTTCCGCAAGACTTTTAGGAATTTCTCAGACCAATTGGGTTTTCAACTTAGGTACTACACATCATAGGACTGGTAATTCTTCTTTATTTACATCCACTTCCTCTCCACTTTTTGTATCTGTACTTGTTGACAATGACACTCTTACGTCCTTGGCAAGTTTTTGAATCTATTGTATCTCTATATTTGTTTCTCACTGGTGTCTATTGTATTCCTTAACCTACTTTAAATTTGATATTTGTTAGTCCATTGTTTGATTTTGGATTTTGGATTCATTTCTCTTCCTCTAATTGTGTTTTGCAGGATCCTTATTTCAAGAATCTGATTGGAACAAGTCGTAAAAAGGGAGGTATGTACGTGTTTGAAGAGTTGCATATTCCTGATGTTGTTGCCCCTTTCACTGATTTATCTTCTTTTAGTTGAATCGTAAGTCATCTAATTTCTATTTGTGGTATTCTCGCCTTAGACATATTTATAATGTCATAACATTTCTGGTTAGTGGATGCAAACTAAGTTTACTGCTTTTGCTTTTTAATAAAAGCTCTAATGATCCTCTTGCACTTTTTGATCTTCATTCTAATGTACTAGGACCCGCTCCTATTCCACTAAAGGGAAGCCTAGAAATTATGTTTCTTTTATTGATGATTGTACTCGATATTGTTGGGTTTATCTTTTGGAACATCAATCTAAGTTCTTTACTATATTTATTACTTTTCATGCTATGATATGTACCCTGTCTTCCTTCGTTATTAAATATTTTAGATGTGATTTAGGTGGGGAATATTATTATATTGCCTTTCTAGACTTATTAAATCTGATGGCACCATTAGCGATCCTCTTGTGCAGAATTCTAAATACCTTTTGGGGGAGGTTGTTCTCGCTACAATTCACTCGCTCCAGTTCATTTAATTAATTGTATTCGTTATATTATTACTTCCGGAGTGTCTACTTTAGAGAGATGATGCTTTGGTTGTACCTACTTTGTTCTACTTCATAGAGCTTTCGTACCAAACTTTTTACTCTTTCAACAATGAGTGTTTTTCTTTGTAATGTTGAGGGTAGAAGGGGCATCGTTGCTATGATCTTGTCGCTAGCAAACTCTTATGTCTCTCCCCTTGTGGTTTTTATAGAGCATGCTTTATTTTTCTCTAATCCCAACACAACTCTCTTCTACAAGTAAAACTACTACACTTCTCCGACTCTCAATCAGGTTTTGGAGAAGTGGATCCCACCCCTTCTCGCTATCCTCAGCATCTTTGTAAGTGTCTTGATAGGTTTGGTTTTTCTAATTCTTGCTATCCTATTGATTTTTTTTCTTTCTTAACTTTTGTTCATACTCTATCTAAACCAACGCCTTCTAAAGAGGTTATCCTTGACCCTTTCCAACGACAAGCAAGAAGAGCTTTTTGCATTGCATAAGACCAACACATTGGAATTAGTGCCCTTACCCCTGATAAGCGTGCATTTGTTGTAAATGGATGTATAAGATCAAGACCATATTTGATGACTCTCTAAAGAAGTAAAAGGTTAGATTGGTAGCAAAAGGGTTCACTCAAGATTAAGAATATGGTATTGCATATAAGGAGACCTTTGTTCCTATTGCCAAGATAACTACAGTTTGCACGATGATAGCGATGGTAGTTGTTCGTCAAGGGAGTCTTTCGCATATGGATGTTTCAATAAGGACTTGGTCGAATAAGTTTTCATGGTTCCTCCTCTTGGAGAGGTGTACAAACTCCGAAAGGCATTATTTGGACTCAAACATGCCACTAGGGCTTGGTTTGACAATTTTCCCAACAATTATCTATGACAGGTTTTCGTGCTAGCACTCATGATTCAACCCTTTTTCTTCAATCTACTTTTACCAAATGTATTGTTCTCTTACTCTATGTTACGTTATGATCATATTGGTAATGATTTCTTGATAAGTGAGCATCATTGGTAATAATACAAATAGGATATCATTGTTGAAATCTAAGTTGCAACAACACTTTGAAATGAAGGATCTAGAGTAGCTTTTTCTTCTAAAGGATACCTTCTCTCACAATCCAAGAATGCATTTGATGTCATTCAGAACCCGCCTCACAGATACTCAAACAGTTGAGACAGCTCAATGTTGTTACTCTTCCTAGTATATATCAAGCTGTTGTTGGAAGTCCGATTTATCTCTTTGTTACACGGCCTAATATTGCTTATTTTGTTTATGTCCTTTGTCAGTTTGTTTCTTTCCCTACCACTTTCACTAGGATACCGTTCTTGGCATCCTCCATTATCTTTGAGAAACCTTGCATCTGAGTTCACCATTTCCTTCATCTTCTTCATTCGAGCTTCAAGCCTATTCAGATGTTGACTAGGCCTAGAAATCTATGGATCGAAAGTCCACTATTGACTTCTGTGTTTTTTTAGGCAATTCTCTTATTTCCTAGAAAAGCAAAAGGCAAAAAGTGTTGCCCATTCTTCTGTCAAGGCTGAATATCGCGACAATTAATCACTTGCTCATTTATAGCTCAGTTGCAAGGGAGCGACTTTCTTCTCCCCCTATTTGGGATTCGTTGGATCCTTCCTTGATCCATGGTTGAGGTTCTAGGGAGTTGGAGATGGCATAGTCTGAGGAGAGTGATAGAAGTGCGGGCTGCATCACTAGTGTTCATGGCGCTGTGAAAGAAATGCAGTGCTCAATCTTTTGAAAGAGGAGTTGGTTGTAAAGCTGAAGAAAATGTTTTTGAGAACTCTTTAAGTTTTGGCTTTTGGGAAGCAGTAGGACTTTCTCTTCTCTTATTCTCATGTAAAGTTTTGGCTTGTAGTAAATGTATATGGGTTGTGTCCCCTTGGCACCTTCAGTGAATTTCTTATCAATAATAATGATGATGCACGGCTGGAACTGATCTTCTATGTGGGGACCCAATTAAAGGGAGAGCTTCCTAAAATTGTTCCAAATGTGGGCAACACAACTTCTTGACGAAAAAATAAGAGGTCAAAGATTCCCCATCTTTCATGCAAATAACACGGAAACGAGGAAAGAGTGCATTAAGTTAAACATTCAAATGTTAAGAATGTATGATAATTATTCATCTCTAAGCCAATGTGCACAGAGTATCTAGAGAGACAAGATATCAATATAACACAGTTATTGAGCTTTTGTTGCTTGGTCAGCTTGCAAGATTAGGAAAGAGGCCAAGAAAGTTTGGAGGTTGGTTCCTATTTTCCTTATGTGGTGCTTTTGAAAAGAGAGGAATAGGCGCATTTTTGAAGGAGAGGAGCAGTCCATTAAATCTTTTAAAGATAGTTTTTGGCATATGTTTTTTTTTTTGGGCCAACGAGGCTTTTCCTGTAAATGTAGTTTCTATTGTTGATTTTTTGGGGTCATTGAGAATTTGGTAAAGCTAGCGTAGGTTGTATTTTTGAGTTTTCCCCCCTTGGGCACCATTTATAAAATTATCTTTACTTACTTATCAAAAAAAAAAAAAAAAAATTATCTTTACTTATCCAAAAATAATAATAATAACATAGTTATTTATTAACTTAACATTTTTTATATTTTATTTACATAGAAAGCAGATGAAGGAAATGGTGTGTGACATTATATTATGTTTTTACACCCGAAGAGTTATCCGGTTTCATTGTAAACTTATGCAAATATTTAAGTAAACTATATGTTCAACCACATACCCGGAGATGGTGTTCTTCATTGGAGTAAAGCTAGATGTGAAAACCAAAATATCACCATTTGCTTCTTCTATAGCTTGTTCTTCACTGTGTCCAACTACAGAAAGAGGTGGTATGCTGTGAAGCAACAGTGAAAAAACAAATTAATCATCTCACAAACGGAATCCAAATAAAATGATAAACAGAAGTGCTTCATTATAACAAAAGTCTAAAACTTTCAGTACGATAAGAGTAGCAGCAAAAAGATTAAAATTAAACTATTATGATAATGGTATTTTCTGCAAAATAAGATTTGTTGTGTGCTATGTGATATATGCAACGCAGGTGTCAATGTCCAACAAAGAGAAAGGTATCAACAAGGTGAAGTCCAAAATAGTGGAATGAAATATAACGATGAACACAACACAAGGATGCCAATAACAAGCATGATTCAAAAACTCAGACATGAAAAAGAAGATTACAAAATAAATATATGAAGAGCCCTCTGTTGCACAAGCAACGGTTTTACCTGACAACATAACAAATTTGATTTTCAAAAATGCAGACAGATCGAACAGTCAGAATTTAGTTCCCGCTTTACGATGACAGATTTCCATAATTACTTAACTAATTGATTCATTAGTCAACTTTGATCAAACTTTAAATGGAGTAACCTACTTATCCACAAAAAAAAAAAAAATAGCTCAAATGATTGAGCTGAATCAAAAGAAAGATCACTAAGTTGGAGCCTCCTTCCACATATAATTCAAAAGATTTCCACCCCCCGTAGATCAACAATTTTGGAAGCAATTCAAAATCAACACGTTCTCAGCTATAAATAGATACCCAATGTAAGATATAAAGGCATGAAAAAGATGATCATATAAAACTATGGGCACATACTGTTGCAAAAAACCAAGAAGAGAATGCAAAGTGAACCCCCCCCCCCCCCCCTTCCCTCCCAAAAAAAAAAAGAAAAAAATGAGGGCATAAACTGAAAGTAACAGATAACACAAAAAAATGCAACAGTAAACAAGCATAAAGAAAGTGAAAGCAATCTAAAATTAACCCTTGTGAGTCAATTGTGCTTTGCCAAACCCTATCTTTGAAGATTGCTAATGCTAACAAGAAATGATGCAAGGAAAAAAATGTGAAATATGTAAGCTGATCTGTGCGGGGTGACCCATCGTTGAAAGATAGATAGGTTTATATCATACTAAAATGAAAAATTTTAGTAATTTATGCCCACCTAACATATTATGTCAGATTCTAATACAAGGTCTTCATATGAATCGAAAAGAGTTTCTCTGACTGTTCAGATCCTACCAAAAACAAATTGTAGAATCTATTTAATAGAAACGGCTTTATTACATTGATGTAGTATTCTGACGTAATTTGATAACCGGGAAAAGAAAAACAGGATGCATGTGTTAGGAGGAGGTAATTGATACCAGAAAACAGCAGAAGGAATATATCCGTAGTCAGGTTTGCTTGGCTGCCCACCAAAAACAGTTTTCTGCAGGCAATGCAAAATTGAGTCCATTAAAAAACACGAAATCAATTATACCAACCAACTCATATAAGAAATATTAATTGGTAACAAAAACATTACAAAATAATAACAGTTAAGGAAGGTCTGGATGAAACATACTGCGAAACAGGTTCCCTCCATAAGGGCTACTGGAGTAAGATTCATTCGATTTGTAACATCACCAATGGCCCATATGCTTTGTATGTTGGTGCGAGAGTACTCATCTACCTGAAAGAGAAGTTGGAAAGGGTGGCAAACCTCAAAAATGTTATCAACTTGCTATGCTACAAAACAATTTTCAGAAAGAGTAGTGAATATAACTTTGCTGCACCTACACTCGACAACAGATTGCAATAATCTAACAAATCAACAAGAAAATCTCAAACCCAAAATAATAATAATAATCATCATAATCATCCAGACAGTGGAAGGGAACTAAATTGGCCATTCCTTTCTGTAAAAAGAGACTAAAATAACCTTAGCCTAATTAACCCTATAATGTTTTTTAACACTCCCCTGAAACTGATGGAGTGAAAACACAGATCAATTGTCTTTAAGAGGCTCATGACTCCAGCTCCAACACTAACCATCATAACTGATATTTTTCATGAGGCCACACAACTTAAACAAAGAATCCCAAGCTTTTGCATAGATCAAAGAAAGCAACATTTGCCATTTGGCAGATTAAATAAGGCACCAAATGGCTTCACAAAGCCTTCTAAGATAAAAAAAAAATCCATAATATGCCACAAGGCCCACAAGAAAGCAGGTGAATCACAGATTCCTCAATACCAAAGCCAAACAGTCTGGACTTTACACAACCCAATGAAGAGCCTACACAAACTACAGAGGCCATTGATACTTTGCACAAGCTGTTGTGCCTCCTTCAAAATAATCAAACAGTTTAAGTTCCAAAGGCATGCCAACAAAAACCATAATCACTGCAAGAAGAAGAAAAAAAAAAACTGGAAATTCCAATTTGCAGGAATGTGGCAAAGCAAATGCACAAAAGTTAGCAGCAAGATGAGTCAAAAAAAATGCAGAAATCCCTTTAGACTGGTGTTCAGATATTAGTTTGCAAAATTTGATAATAAATGCAGAAAGCAAGAGGGAGGGAGGGAGGGAGGGAGGGAGGGAGTGGGGTGGGGAACCACAATCCGAAACAAAGTTGTAGGCATGCTAGGAGATCAGCAACAGTGTAGTAAATTTACCGCTATTATCATGCGGAAAATTGAGTTACACACTCCATCTACTAGAAAATTTTGTCTTTTAAGTTTTAATTGATCCTCTGTAGAGTACATAATATAACCTAACTCCAACTTAGTATGTCTGAAGTAGTGTAACACTCAAACCATTATTAAATAAATCCACAAATCTCATCTTCCTCTGGTTCATATTTCTAAACACTTCCCTTGCACAATATAATGTTTTACAGAAACAAATACAAGAAAAGTTGAAGATAAAGTTAGTAACCTTCACGGCTCCAATCCTGTCAAGCTCAACACCTACAGCTTCCAAGTTCAACCTCTTCGTGTTCGGAATCCTACCTGTAATTACCAAAAGAAAACTGTAACCATCTTGAAATTTATGCCCCCCCCCCCCCCCCCCCCCTCCCCAACAAAAAAAAAAAAAAAGAATAAAAGAAAGGAAAACACTCAAAACTTATTTTTACTTTTTGAGTTTTGAAAGAATGGCATATGTATGAGCCAACTCCAAATAAGTTCTGGCTCAATAAAAAAATATCTGGGCATGGCAATTATCTAAACAATAGTACAAAGTGCTCAACTTCCCCTCATCTAAAGTACATTACTGCAACAAAGCTGAATTCCCTTTAATTAAGGGCCTGCATCAGGAGTCTGTATTAAGCTCCTATCATTTTGCTTTAGTTACGAATGAATAGATGGGATATAATTAGGATGAGGTATCACTGGATATTCTATTTGCCAATGATACAGTTCTAATTGATGAAACTGAAGTGGGGGTTAAAGCCAAGTTAGGAATTTGGAGCGAAGCTTTAGTATCAAAATAATTGAAGTCGGGGAAAAACTGAACTATATGGACTGTTAAATTGAAAAGGACAAAAGATAATGAAGATCACGGGCCACGAGATACCAATGAGTTAAAAATTCATTACCTACTTACCTATTTAACAGGACAAAAGATAATGAAGATCACGGGCCATGAGATACCAATGAGTTAAAAATGCATTACCTACTTACCTAGGCATGATCATTCATAAAAAGAGGATAGTGGAGAGATTGATACCAGTGAAATAAAACAAAGATGAATGAATTGGAAAAGTGATTATATAGTGTTCAGTGATTGGCATATACCTATAAAGCTGAAAGGAAGGTTCAATAAAACAATAACAAGAAGAAGAATGCTTTATTAGACATGATTCTGATTGCTTGAGAAACCTCATGCTCATAAGATCAGTGCCAAAATGCAAATGTTAATATGGAAAATGAAAAGAAGATAAAATTAGAATAGGCACAATTGTAAGAAATTGGAAGTAGAGCCAATGGAGAGAAAATGAAAGAAAACATATCAAAATTGTTTGGCTATACACAATGAAGACCACTATTACATCAATGAGTAAGAGTGACAGCCCACCTTTAGGGTGTTAGGGAGGATAGTTTAAAATTGGTGTGTGTTAAGGCAGGGAGGAAAGATATGGTAGTGTATGATTAATTGATACCGTGGCCTTAAATTGAGCATAATGGCAAAAAAAATATGCAATCAACACCAAATAAATTTACGAGGTTTTGTCAAGCTGACTTTAGCTTGATTTTGGAACAAACAAAAACAATTCTGGGTTTGGACCACCATACAACCCTATGGCGGGTTATATATAATAGACCAAAGTGACCACAAACAAACAATAATCACAAACTATATCATCAAACAAGGATAGCTAGATTGATGCATATTAATGAAGCATGGATACTCTATTTTGGCTCACCTATATCAGTGTGGACACATCAAGAATTTGGACATGTCTCAAACATGCGAAAAAAGTGTCTTATTTTTTTTCCTAAATTTGGGGCACATCCCTGACATATTGAGGACACCTTCTCTAAATTTTTTCTTTTTCTCCTAGATTTTTTCCCTCTTTTTCTCTTCTTTGATTTTTTTAAGAGGGGTTACATATATGTGTGTATGTGTTCTATTTATTAGTTAGCAATTTTTTTTAAAACTTCAATTACGGATGTTCATAATTAAATGAAGAAGTACTTAAATTTTTATTTAATAGCTTTGTTTTTTGAATATCTAAATAATATTGAAGTGATTTGTATGTTTTTATTATATGGTCATATAAAAAAAAGTCATAAAAACCAAACCAAACTGGCCCACAATCCGATCGGTCTGATTCCCAAAACCCTTTGTAATATAATAACCATTTTTTTAAGAAAAACATTCAAACCGGTTGTTCAACCAACAATTCAATTAAACCGTCGACAGTCCAAAGAAAACACCCAGATCAAATACAACATGAAGCCAAAAAAAAAAACTTTTTAAACTAATTTGCATTGAATGCAACTTATTGAAGCATGTGCCCTACATAGGGAAGGAGATAGTCCTTTTATAAATTTCCAGTTCTTAATGCCTTCCACTTTCTATTCAACGTGGGACAAAGGGCTTGAGGAAGTTGTACTTTTATAAGCACACAATTCTTGTGCTTGACATCTTATATCCAATGTGAGATCTTTAGGAAGAAACCAACACCAGCCTATTTTAAATTGATACAGCCATGAATTTGGTTGGATTCAATAGTTTTGAGAACTTAATAAAGCTAAAAATGCAAACTTCACTTGTTATTTGTGGATTTTAAAATTGACTATCTATTGTTATGATTTTGGGATCGTGTGCACCCTGTCTTTGACGAATGCAATTTTTATAAATACTCAACTCAACAAAGACTTAACCCAAGAGGAAGGAGAGCGAGGCCGGGCTCAGTTCGGGGTGCAACCCAGCTGAGAATTCTCTACAAAAAAGGGGACCCTCAACCAGCGCCTTGGGAAGAGTAAACAAAATTGTTCTGGTCCATGGTCGAGAGGAGGGAGATATTCCGATAGATAAGGAAAAAGGAAAAGGCGAGCAAGTGATGGTAGATGAAAGGGAAAGCAGTGGAATCAGATCCACTCTGCCAGAAAATGAAGAACCGCAGGAGGAGGAATTGTAAGACTGGTTGGATTCAGATTGTCACAGCCTCCCGGATGAAGGCGAGTTTATTCAGTATTTGGAAGCTAGTATTTGCAGAGAAATCACATTAGAAGGTGACTGGAGGTCCATGGAAGGTCCCTTTATCGCTGAAAATGAAATGGGTAAGCCTAATGGAAATCTGATGATTGTGAGAAGGGAGGATGTTACGACTCCAGATAATTGGATGGACACAAGCCCTAAGGAGGTCAACCCTCTCGCCGTCATAAGGCCAAAAGTTGTGGTTGAAGACCCTGCAGATGATGTTGGAAGAACCTTTGAGATGGATGAAGGCGGGCAGCATGTTCCGAGTGTGGACTGGGTTCTCCGCAGAATTGGGAAGGTAAGCCGTATTCTCGGGGTGTCTTGCGAGGTAGGACAGACTTATGGAGCTATTTAGAGAAATTATCATGTGCAATTGGCAGCCAAAGTCAAGCGATCATAACTTAACTGAGAAAGAAAAAGAAAAGAGAAAGCAGAAAAGAGACTAAGGAGAGCCTTGAAAGAGTTGTCCTGCTCTCTAAATTATGAAAGCAGAAGGCAGGAGGTGATGGGGGAAGTTCAGAGGGGTTTTCTCAGACTACAAGCTCCATGAATCTAAAAATCATATCCTGGAATGTGCGAGGGCCGAATGATCCTAATAAAAGGACAATTATTAAGGGTTTGATAAAGGTCTGGAAACCAGATTTCCTGTGCTTTCAGGAAACTAAGGTGGAAGGAATGTCAAATAGCTTGGTTCGATCTTTGTGGAGCCCCAAATGGGTTAAGTGGACTGCTCTGGAAGCGCAAGGAACTGTGGGTGGTGTGTTGATTGCCTGGGATTCAAGAAGAATGCAATGTATGGATCAGAAAGTAGGTAAGTTTTGTGTGTCTTGCAAGATGCAGCTTCTGGACAATGATTTCTGGTGGGTGTTCTCGGGTATATATGCTCCCCTATCTCATGAGGAAAGAAGATTTCTTTGGGATGAGCTGCAGCAGTCCCAAGTTCAATGGAGTCTCCCATGGTGTCTTGGCGGGGTTTTCAATGAAACCAGATCTCCGGAGGAAAGATCAGGAGGGGGCAGGCTGTCTACAGGAATGAAGGACTTCAAAGTTTAGTTGACCTGCCACTAGAGGGAGCTAAATTTACATGGTCCAGTGGCTGCCTCAACCCAGCCATGTCTCGGATCGACAGATTCTTGGTCTCACATGCTTGGGAGGATGTGTTTCCTGGGATATCTCAGAAATGACTCCCCCGCCCTTGCTCAGATCATCATCCTCTTCTCCTTGCTTGTGGTGGGCTGAGAGTGGGCAGAAGCCCTTTTAGGTTCGAGAATATGTGGCTTGAAGATCCGGGGTTTGTGAATTTGGTGGAGGGATGGTGGCAAAAAATTTCAGTGGAAGGCTCTTCAAGTTTTTGGCTTGCCTAAAAATTGAAATTCTTAAAAGAAGAGTTGAGGAAATGGAACAAAGAAGTGTGGGAACATCCATGTGAGGAAGCAAAATATTTTTCAGGAGCTGATGACACTGGATAGGGATGAACAGGAAGGGGCTTCTTCAGAGGATCTGAGGACAGAGGAAGAGGGGCTGAAGGGTCAGTTGGGAGTAATTTTAAAAGCTGAAGAGATCTCTTGGAGACAGAAATCCCGAGCTCTTTGGCTCAAGGAAGGGGATCACAACACTCGCTTCTTTCATAGAACTGCCTCATGACCTCATCCCATCACAGAAGAAACACAATCTCATCCATTGTTATTGATGACCAGCATCTGCCAGAGGAAAATGCCATCAGAGAGGGGATAGTTGGTTTCTATCAGAACCTTTATTCTGAGTCAAGCCAGTGGCACCCAAGACTGGATGATTTAGTGATGGGAATGTTAGATGGGGATGAAGTGGCAGGTTTAGAAGTGTCCTTTGATGAGGAAGAGGTAGTAGAGGCCTTGGAGAGCTGTGATGGGGATAAAGGCTCCGGGACCCGACGGGTTTACTATGGTCTTTTTTCAAGAAATGTTGGGGTGGTTAAGGAGGATGTTATGGGTTTTTTTGATAGCTTTCACAGCTTTGAGCGTAGCCTAAAAGCCTCGTTTATTGCTCTCATCCCTTAAAAAGAAGGGGCGGAGAGCATTAGAGATTTCAGGCCCATTAGCCTGGTCAGTAGTGTCTACAAGCTCATGGCGAAAGTTCTAGCCACAAGGCTGAAGAAGGTCCTCCACAGCATAATATCTGACAGCCAGAATGCCTTTGTTAAAGGAAGGCAGATTCCGGATGCAATCTTGGTTGCTAACGAGTGTATTGATGCAAGGATGAGGCAGGGAACGGCAGGGCTAGTGTGTAAGCTTAACATTGAAAAGTCTTATGATCATGTTAACTGGAAGTTCTAGATGGATTTGATGGCTAGAATGGGTTTCGCCAGTAAGTGGAGGGGGTGGATGCAATATTGCATGTCTAACGGTCTCTTTCTCGTTGCTTGTTAATGGAAGCCCTACAAGCTTTTTCCAGTCATCTCGAGGATTGAGACAGGGAAATCCCCTATCCTCTCTTCTCTTCATGATTGCTATGGAGGCTTTTAGCAAAATAATGTCTAGGGCGGGAGAGGTAGGTTTGTGGAAAGGTTTTAGGGTGGAGGATCGTGGTGGCAACAACAAAGAGGTCTCTCATCTCTTGTTCGCAAATGACACGATCATTTTCTATGATTCTTCAATTCGTTAACTGCGCTTCATCCGTTGTATTTTAGTTTGTTTCGAAGTAATCGCAGGCTTGAGAATCAATTTGGCTAAGAGTAACATCCTTCCTATAGGGAATGTTCGTGGTTTGGGGACTTTAGCGGGGACATTGGGCTGTCGTGTGGGTCATCTTCCGACGTCATACCTGGGCCTTCCATTGAGTGCTTCGGTGAGATTCAGTGCCATTTGGGATCCAATAGTGGAAAGGTTCCAAAATCGGTTAGCAAGATGAAATGGCCAATTTCTCTCCAAAAGGTATAGATTAACTCTCCTGAAGAGCACTTTAGGGAATCTACCCACGTACTTCATGTCATTATTTCTTCTTGTGAAGGTTAGCAAGAGTTTAGAAAAAATTCAGAGAAACTTTCTTTGGGGTAGTGAGGAGGGTATTAGGAAAATGCATTCAGTGGGGTGGGATAAGGTGAAGAAGCTAGTTTCTTTGGGAGGGTTAGCAGTGAAGGACTTGAGGAATTTTAATGGGGCTCTTCTTGGCAAGTGGAGTTGGAGGTTTGGGGTGGAAGTGAGTTCGGAGTGGAGAGAGGTCATAAGGATTAGGTATGGGTGTGGAGGGAGGGTGGCAGTCGGAGGAGGTGAATGGGCCTTGGGGTTTGGGTTATTTTGGGTGGGGGTGGGGGGGAGTTGGTGAGTTTTGTCATAGGCGATGGAGCTCGGGTCAAATTTTGGTCTGATGAATGGTGCGGGAATGAGAGTTTGAAAGTAAAGTTTCCGGCGCTTTGTGGTTTGGCTAGAGTCAAGGAAGCTCGGGTGAAGGATTGTTATGAAATAATTGGGAATAGTCTGGTTTGGAATCTTATTCTTAGAAGAGAGTTTTTTTATTGGGAGTCAGAAGAATCCGAGAGCTTTCTAAACCATCTGTAGAGTTTTCAAGCTATAGAGGGTGCCACGGATAAAATTGAGTGGAAGCTAGACAAGGGAGGATTCACGGTGTGCTTGTTATACAAGCGTCTGATGGATTCTGATCATGTGGATTTTCCATGGCTTATCATCTGGCATGCCGGTATTCCCACTAAAGTAGCCTTTTTTTGTCTGGGAGGCTTGTTGGGAGCCATTTTGATAGTGGATAACATGCAAAGGAGAGGAATCCAGCTGGCTAACCGATGTTGTCTATTCAATCAAGCAGCAAAATTGATGGACCACATTCTTCTTCATTGCACCTTCTCCGGTGATTGTTGGGACTTGGTATTTTCTCTTTTGGGATGACTTGGGCAATGCCAAAGATAGTTAGGAGCTTGATGATGGTTTGGTCGGGTTGTAAGATCAAGAAGAATGCCAATAAAATTTAGAAAATGACTCCTAGCTGCATTATGTGGAGCATTTGGAAAGAACGGAACATAAGGATTTTTGAAGGGGAAGAACAGTCCATTCCTTTGTTTAAAAATAGTTTTTTGTACTTATTATTCTATTAGAACAAAGAGGCTTCTCCTGTAAACGTCTTATCTTTTCTTGACTTTTTGGGATCGTTAAAGCCACTGTAAAGTTTAGTTGTAGGTTGTATTGGGTTAGCCCCCCTTGGGCTCCTTTTATACTACTCTTATCAAAAACAAAAAACAAAACAAAGACTTAACCCAAATATTCCTGTCTCGTCATTCTAATCTATTTAAGACCAGTCTCATAATTAGACCAAACATTATTATATCTTTTTTAACTACATCTACCAAAACTTTTGGTCACCCCCGCTCCTTAACATGACCCTCAATATGAACCATGTCACTCTTCCTTACCGGTACACTTACTAGTCTTCGTTGTATATGGTCATATCACCTTACCCGGTTTTATCTCATTTTATTAACATGTTATTTCTTAACTACCCAATATTCTATTTTATACAGCATCACTAGTTAAATAACTGTTCTATAGAATTTAGATTCCAATTTTAAAGGTATACGTCGATCGTACAATACGCGAGATGCACTTCTCCACTTAACCCATGCTACTTTAATTCTATGAGTAACATCATCCCCAATTTCACCCTCTTGATGGATAAGTGAAACTAAATAACAAATTTTTTTACTCTTTATTAACTTTTGATTTTCAATCTTAACTACAACGTCATTTGTATTCTAGTTTTACTAAAGTCACACTCAAAATATTCAATTTTCATCCTACTTATTATGAATCCTTTTGATTTTAAAGCCTCTCTACAAACCTCTAATTTAACACTTATCATTCTTTTAGTTTCATCAATTAAAACAATATTATCGGCAAAAAGAATACACCATGAAACTTCATCTTGGATATGATTAGTCAGCTCATACATTACTAAGGAAAAAAAAGAAAGGACTTAATGTTGACGCCTAATGTACGCCTACTGTGATTGAAAATTCACTTGTTTCGCCGACAATTGTCATTATGATAGTTACAATCCCATCATAAATATCTTTTATTATTTTGATATATTGTTTTTGAAATTCTTTTCTTTTCTTTTCTAAAACTCACCATATTAGATCTCAAGAGATTCTATTATAGCCTTTCTCCAAATCAATAAATACCATATGAAGATTTTTCTTCTTTTCTTTATATCTTTCCACAAGTCTTCTTAATAATTAAGTAGCTTCCATTGTTGACCTCCCTGACATAAACCCAAATTAATTCTCTGATACAGTTGTCTTAAGTCTTAATCGGCATTCGATCATTCTCTTCTAGAGTTTCACAGTTTGACTCATTAATTGAATGTTACAATAATTTGTACAACTTTGGATCTCCCCTTATTTTTATATATAGTTACTAAAATACGTTTTCACTACTCATTAAATATTTTCTTAGTTATTATGATCTTATTAAATAAATTTATTAGCCAAGACACGCCTACCTCCCGAAAACACTTCTCAACCTCAATAGGAATACCATTTGATCTTGAAACCCTATCAATTTTCATCTTTCTCAATGCGTTTTTTTTTTTATGGACACCCTAATCCTACAAAAAATATATTTTCTCTGTTACTCCTAGAGTTCTCTACACTTTTTTTTTTTGATCGGTCTCCTAGAGTTAGTTCTCTACACTTGAGATTTCTAGATGATTTTCATTCAATAACTTCTCAAAATAGCTTTTTTGTTGTCTTTTATTTCATCATCATTCATCAAGTTCGTATATATTGACCTGACAGCCGATGGCTCGCCCAATCTTTTTACCAGTTCACGAAACGGTTTGGATTTTAGAAAATTGATAAAAAAAAAAAAAAAAAAGATTCATCATATCCACGGACACACCCATGTGCTACTTTTTGAGAATTTCATGTATGCGTGTCCATGTCGTATTCGTGTATCGTGTTTGTGTTTTTGCTTCTTAGATGCATATATACATTGAGAGATAAAGAGTTCAAAATAAGGATGGCAATTTTCAATCTACCCCATAACCCATAAACCTACCCACTAAATCTAAGGGTTCATACCATAAGCTACGCTTTGTGCTGAACATTCAGGAAATTGCCGCATGACAAGCATACTGAGCAATAATCCAATGGATATATTTTTCAATAGGTTAAGGGTGTTTCTCTAGAAAACAAATTAGCCCATGCTACCAGCCTACCCGCACAAGTATACATTCAGAAAAAACAATGTTTGCAAGATAATGCAAGCCCGGAACAAATATCAATAACATGCAAACTTATTACTTCCATATGCTTGTACATAGAACAAGGTTTGGAATTACCAGTGGCAAATAGTACAACATCCGCCATCAATTCTTCGCCATGGTCTGTGACTGCTTTTATTCCATTTCCCGTTTTAACCAACTGAATGACCAAAATCATGAATAAAAACAAAAACAAATATATATATATTGAAAGGACAAACAACAAATTACAAAAGTTGGAACTAATGTTGTAGGAAAATCAATAATCAGCAACACGTGGAGTTATATGATCCCAGAAAATATATAAATACCTCCGATAAATTTGTCCTGGGATGCAAATTAATTCCCCTGCCTTCCAGATTTCTTGAAACCACTGCTCTCATCTCATCATCAAAACCTCTGCAATAGAAGATTTCCAGAGAAACAGCACTGAGAACACTACTCAATTAGAAATACAAAGTGATGTTGACCAAGAACTTCCTGGATAAAGAATCTCTTTAAAAATAAATAGCAAAATGGCAAATGCAACAAATTCTTACGATACAAACTTATCTACATCAAGAAAAATGATCTACAACTTCCAACCCATCATGCATAAGTTATACATATATATACATGTCATGGGCCAGTTCAAGACTGCATGTTTTCAGGTTGGGGAGTTTTGCAAGAAGCAGCTCAAGATTGCAAGCTAAACAATAGTTAGGTTCATATTTTTTTGAAGCAGACATCAGTGTCCTCCAAGCTAACAAGCATAACTATGTCCATAGCAATATTCTAAATTGTTAGGTAGGTTCGTATTCGATGGCATTCATGGTTTGCTTGAATTTCATAACTATTTCAATAGCAATATTCTAAATTGTTATTTTACAAGATGCAGTGAATTTGCTTTATACCACACTTGCTTTGTTTCCATCGAACCATAATCCATGTTTAGGTTCAAAATTATTGGTGTGTGGCTATGCTTCAGAAATGTTTGTGAAAGATGAAAAAATGGGTTCTAGTAATATTATTTCTGTAAGAAGATTGCCTTTTCTAATTTTATGATCTTTGATGTATGCTCTAGCTTGGTATTGGAGAATCTCAAAGGATGAACAAAATAGGTTGAGTTTGAGGCAGCTTCATGGTAGTTTCAAGATCTAATATTAACACACCATGTAAATATTGCAAGTGGAAGGCCAACTAAAAAGTCCGTAACAAGACAATTACAAATTTCAGCTTCATTTATTAAGTCTTCTGGGTCACTGCAATATTTCCCCAATATGATCTTATTTTAAAAAAAATTGCTATAATCTATATTTTCAATTGTACAATTCCATCACAAGTGTCCAAGAGGCAAGGAAAAATATTACAGCAAACATAAGTTTCTGATGTAGGGCATCTGATATAATTAGGCCCATCATGAGAAACTCACAATGTATATTAAAATAGCAAGAAAAAAGGTTCACAGCCTAAAAGCTTCATTTTGCAGACCAACTGCCAGACAATTCCAAACATGAAAACAGAATTACAATCAAAATTAACCATAACCTTAATGGAAGTTCCCTTCTGAAACATAGATCCACTGAAGCACCCATTCCACGCCATATTGAAGCAAACTCAACAGAAATGTACCTACACAACAAGATATAAATAAATCATCCGAAAGTTGTAAGCATGCTACAAAAAAATTATTACGCAGAAAGATAAGAGATAGACATACCCTCCCCCGAGTATCACAACACGCTTAGGTAATTCATCCAAGCTCAAAGCCTCATCAGAGGTTATACCCAACTCCTGTAGCCAACAGGGGAAAAATATTGTTGTAAAGATAGAGATTAGAAAAAATAAATATCACAAATATAGTACAACACAGAAGTTACTATGAATACAGTTGCTTGTTCCATGTTGTTCATCACCTAAAAGCTTTTGTAAAAGTTGCAGAAAAAGGACAACCAAGGGCTTTAAAGATTATGTTCCATGCTCTAAAAAATTTTGTTCTGGAGTTCCATGCTCTAATAATATTATGACTATTTTGTTATATCAATTTCCTATAATGAAATCAGAAAATCTACCTTCCCTGGAATATCTGGACATTGAGCCCTGCTCCCAGTTGCAATCAATATGTGCTTTGCTGAATAGGACAATTTAGTTCCATCTAGTTGTGTCACCTCAACTTCGTTGGGACCAACTACCTTTCCCTCTCCTTCATAGAACTTAACCCCAGCATTTGAAAGTAAACGCTTGTAGATTCCATTTAATCTGATGATTTCCTCTGTCTGCAATAATGCAAAAAGAAAAAGATAAAGGGTAGAGCCAACAAATCATATACAACCATGTGCTACTCTATTAGCATGGCTAAAAGAATAAGCAATAACAATAGTTCTAAATATAAAAAAAAAAATTAAATGACAGAAATGCATAATCATTCAACAAATAATATTTAAGTAGGGGTTTTATATATAAGCAATCAAGCCTATATATAAGCAATCAATCCTAAGGGCCCGTCTGGCAGAGATTATGGTGCACCCAAATGGGCATTTGGGTCCCATAAGTGCATTTGGGGCCGTTTGGCACGCACCAGTCCAAATGTGCTTATGGGCACCCAAACGAGTTTTACTATGTCTAGGCTTGAGCAGCTCATGGTTGTTTTTGGCCCAAACATGATAAACCACATTTGGGCCCAACCTTTTTTTCTTCCCAAAATTGTATTCCGTTCATTTTTATAATGATGCATGTGTCCCTTTCTTTTCTTTCTTAAATTGCTCTCTAATTATTAAAATGAAGAAACGCAGGTTGTATCCCTTTATACTCATCGTTAGTCTGTTTTCTGGCCCAGTTTTAGTTAAGGTTGAATTTGTAACTATATTTGATGAGTGGCCTCAAGCAAGGTTGATTTCTTCTTTCTATTTTCTAAAGCTGCTTTTATAAATGGATTTTGCACCACCTGATCCCTTTCATCACAAGAATACAAAATTGCAGCTTTAGGGGCTATTTTGACGATTGATAATTTGCAAAGGAGGGGTTTTATTGTGGTCAATCGATGTTGTATGTGTTATTCTCATTAGGAGACAATTAATCATTTATTGCTGCATTGCAAAGTGGCGAGTGCATTGTGGAATTTGCTTTTTATGCTTTTTGGAGTTCAGTGGGTTATGCCGGCGACAGCTATGGATTTGTTGATGCGTTGGCATGGAAGAGGGAAGTTTACTAGTAGCTGACAGAATGAATTTACAGCTCCTCTGAGTTTCATGTGGTGTGTGAGGAAAGAGCGGGATTGCAAAATGTTTGAAAGGGTTGTACAGTTTTCGGTGTCCTTAAGAGTTGGTTTTCAAATACTTTATATTTTGGATTCTGCGAAGTTCCATTATTTTGGTAGATTCTTTAGTTGATCTTTTTAGCGCCATGACGAATATGTAGTGTTTTGAGTGGTGTGTTTTTCTTTTGTTTTTTCCTTTTATGTGAGATATGAATGATAATACAGACAGTAACATGCAAGGAAATGAACACAGAATTTAACACTTAACCTTTTTGTGCAAAAGTTTTTTCCAATTGAACTCAACCTTCTCACTCAATTCCCACCCAAAATTCCTGGCATCCTGCAAAACCAAAATCATATATAAATAAGAACAGTTTACATGACCATATAAAATAACTAAATAATGATTACAAGATTTTATCTTTAAAAGAATGGAGAAATATTATTGTGAATCAAAACACAGAAAACAGGTAACAACAAATCATCTATATTTTAAAAAGAAATGATTTCAATTCCATGCTTTCTTAGGTGGTGTGAATAGCAGAATTACATCAAACTAACACAACAGAAAAAGGTAACAACAATGGAGAACCATCAGAATTCTGTGCAAATGCCATTGCATCCTTTCTTGGGCCGTTTTAATCAATTCTATTGTATGGTATATCCCAGAACCTCAATCTTCCCTTGGAGCACAGATCACATAAACACACTGGAATCTTCTCCATCACACCCTTTCTTGGGATGTTTTAATTGGTTCTATTGCATGGTGTATTACAGAACCTCAATCTTCTCTTGGAGCACAGATCACATAAATGCACTGGAATCTTCTCGAGACACAGACACATTTAACTGGTAGGAATATTCATGGCAGCATTTAATAGAATTAGAAACAGTTTTGCAATTTGAAGGTTCAACCAATTTTCAGGACATGCTATCTAATGGGTTATGATGGAGTATTGTATATCTGTTGATGGTCTTTGTGCAGGTGGTGTTATTTCTCCAATATCAGATTCGATGCCTCTGCCACTCCAACAGCAGACCATGAATCATGTGGAGATTGTTATTACGAGCTTTTTACCATCAGTGATCACCGTTTTGGAATATAGAAAGGCCGTTGCCTAGTATTGGTCCCTTCGATCAGGAGTGTTGGGAGGGAAAGACTATGAAGAGACCAATTATTGACACCAAGTGGCTGCCATCAAACTCAGCCCCTAGATTCTTGAAAACAATTATTTAAATGAAGACTAAAAGGGGAAAAAACTGAACCTCCAATCCTTGTCAAACAAAGAATTTGCAATTTCGATAGTTTCAACGTTTAATTAATCAGCAGAATTTCTTGGTGAAGGAAGCCCTTACAAGGGAGGGTAAATCTTTTTTCCGGAACTTTTTCCCCCCCTCTAACAATTTACCTTTGACATTAAAAATGAGAAAAAGTTACCAAAGAACTAATATTTCAACCAAAAATGCTCACCAACTATTCACCAATCTGTATAATGTTTTTTGTTTTTTTTTTAGATAAGTCCAATATGTATAATGTTTTTCTACCATAAATCATAATCTCACCTCAAGTTCAGGCCCAAAAGATGCTCCATAGACCAAAATCTTTTTAGGAACACAGCCACGAATAACGCACCTGCAAGAGATGAGAAACAATGTCATATGTAATCAGTATCCTAAGTTGCATTTTAAACGACCATCACTGCTAATTTCACAACTAATAAAATAATAAATAGAAAAATTGTGGATATCACTCTGTTTTACTAAACTAATAATCTAGTATCTATTGAAGAAAAACACTGTAGAAGTTCATATGCTTCATTGCTTCAATAGCAGGTCTTATCATTTGGAAGTTACCAAATTCATTTCAATTTTCCACATGAACAGCACAAACTACAACATGGAAGATAGAAAATACAAATTGTAATTCTTGTATATTTGAGGTTATCTGTCAAACAAATAATTCTTGAACATTTAACACACTCATTTTGTAACTATACCACCACATAGATGTCCTATGCCATCACAAAGGTGACCCACCTATTCCCTGTCTGGATCCACAAAGGCAAGTAGTCCTGCTGAAGTTTCTTGGATTGATAAATTGTTCTAAATATCTCAAAATAGTTTGGATTTCTTCGCATACAATTAAATCAAAACTTTCTCTTTCATTTATCATTTTTCTCTAGATTCTAGATTTCTTGTTATATCTTTTTTTTTTTCCAGTTATTATTGATCAAGTAAAATTGCTACTAAACAATACATGCACAAGAAGGTTGTAAAATCATGATAGGGTTTGTACTTTCATTTGACTCTCAATCTTACCAAAATCCACTTTTCACCTGTAAACAAAAACCCTATCATGTCATTAGTGATGCCTTGATTGGTAGAACCTTAATTTTTTGGAGCAAAATCAGTTCTCTCTCCATTTCTTTGGTAATTGCTAGGAGGAATAATGGAGTTTGGAGAGTAGAAAACAGGCCTGGACAAAGTACTTATGGACTAGAACTGATCAGTATCTATATATATGAGTTTTTAACCGAATCATTGAATTTTCTTTTATCATTATTCTCAAACCCAAGTACTTTTAAAACAAATTTACCAAATCCGCGTTGTTGTTAAAAGGTGTCTTCTTATAAGACACCTTTGTTATAAAGGCATCTTCTGAGAAGACACCTTTAATTTCTTTTAGAACAACAGAGGTGTCTTCTCAAAAGGCGCCTTTCAACTTTTATAAACTACACTTATTTTTTTTGCATTATGTTAGTGTAGGAGACTTTAAATTACGAAAAAGAACCAAAGGTATCTTCTCAGAAGACGCCTTCATTTTTTAAAGAAAAAGGGGTCTTCTGAGAAGACGCCTTTTGACAAGAATATAGGTTTGGGAAAGTTTTTTGAAATTACGTGGGTTCGAGAATATTGATTCAAAATCATGGTTGTATGGTCAAAAATTCCTATATATATATATATATATATATATATATTGGATAGCGAAGAGAACCCCACCTGCCGAACATTGGTCTAGTTTCGTCGTGCAAGTAAACTCTTCAACTCACCGCTCATCTAAGAAGCACGGATACAGGACACGGATACGACACAACATGGACATGTCATTTCTCAAAAAATTAAGAGACAGATACATTCGGGTCACGTTAAATATATTTGTTTATATTTTTTGTATGACCATATAATAAAATTTTAATATCATTTCAATTAAAATTGGCATAAAAATACACAAAATACGGCAATATTATTAATATATCAAAATAAAAAAATCATTAAATAAAAATTCACGAACTGCATCATTTAATCATCAACATTCATGATCCAATTTAAAAATATATATATATTAACTACTATATATAGATATTGTGAAATCCCCTGCTACCTCGGGAGGTGTGGGCATCAAAAACCTGCGCATGTTTAATAGGGCTTTGCTTGGGAAGTGACTTTGGAGATACAGGACTGAGCGCCATCAGCTTTGGAAGGAGGTCATCACCTCCAAATATGGGGGAGATGAGATGGGGTGGTTTCCTAGGTAGGTGGGGGCCCTATAGGCTGCAGGCTGTGGAGGATGATTCAGAGGGGGTTGGAAGAGTTTGGTAAGCATATCCGTATCGAGGTGGGGAAGGGGGATACAGCTAGCTTCTGGTTGGAGGATTGGTATGGAGAAGGTATCCTTAGGGAAACCCTGCCTGCCTTATTTTCCATTGCCATGGATAAGGATTGTAAGGTGAGGAACTGCTACTCCCGTGTTGCAGAGGAGGTGGTCTGGTCCCCAAGACTTAGAAGAAACCTCTTTGATTGGGAAATGGAAAAGGGGATTAGCTTGCTGGCCACCTAAAACAGATGTAAGGTCAATGAAGAAAAAGATGATAATTTGATCTAGAAAGCCAGCCATAACAATCTCTTCACAGTTGAGTCCCTGTAAAATGTGATGACCAGGGAGCAGGTGGACCACTTCCCTTGGAGGCTCATTTGGCATTCGAAAGTACCCTCCAAAGTATATCCAACAGAGTGCTAAGGAAAGATGCACATCACCACTAACAAAGGATCTTCCCAACAGAGTTCACGAGCATATCCAACAGAGCACTGAATAGGTAAAGACATGCCTCACCGCTAACATAGGGTCTTAACAAGGGCTATTGGTGATGCTGATGCAACATCCAGGTCATGCTGGATCACAATCCTAGGGGACCATGATACGTTTTCATAGCTTACACATTTACAATAACCAATTTTTTTAATAAGATGACAAAGTAAATGATTTTAACTAACGACTTTCAGTTAAGTTGATTCAACTAAATCATAAGAGATGAAAATCGGCAACCATGATGCAGATGTTAAGACTAACATGCGAAAGGTAAAAATGGTAAGGATCACAAATAAAAAGCCTTTCAGAATTTAACAGCTTTCAGAAACTTACGTTCCGCCAACTCCTCCAATAACTTCAGAGCTGATTGGATGAAATGGAAGCTCACAAATCCCCACCTTGCAACACGATTTTCAAATTGTTTAGTAAAATATTAATTTTCAAATGCCACTGTAGACAAAGGAATGAAAATATAAGTAATACACGAGCATAAGTCAAAGTCTCCAATGATTACAAATAGGGTTTTAAGTAACAATCGCAGTCACCATAACACTGACAGTAATAGTGACACGGGTGCAGGGATGTAACGGACATAACAAAAGTGACTACCAGGAGCCTGAATTTTTATTCATTGCAAAACCCCTAAAATTATATCAATGATACGCATTTTTTTCACGGAATTCTATGTTTATTAAATTTATATGGATAATAAATTTCATATTGAATTTTAAGTCGTCGTCAAAAGGAAAGTACTTTAGTTATATTTCAAAACTTTTACACATTTTTTTTATAAGTAACACTTTTATGCATATAAACGCACTTAAACATGAAAATAAATTATATATATAAAGTTGACCACTAACCATAAATAAGGAAACCATTACAAATAAATAAAATAAAAAGAGTTAACCCAGTGCACGAGACTTCTGCAACTGCGGTGTTTGGGAGGCTGAATGTATGCAGTCTTATCTTACTCCCGTAAGCGAAGAAACTGTTTCCGAGACTCTAACTCGTGACTCTCAAGTCACAATGGAACAACCTTATTATTACGGCAAGGGCTGCCCATAAATAAATTAAAAAAATTAAAAAAAAAAAAGTCATTCATGAGATATTACTAAGTTCTAATTTAAGTTCTATTAAAGTATATATCATAAGATCTAATGATTTTAAGCTAAAAGAAAATTAAGAAAAAAAGAAGTTCAAAAAAATTGAAAACTTACCAATTATATCAAAGAATCCAACCTCTAGATTGAAAATATAAGAAAATTTATTTCAAATTTTCTAGCTTTTTGCATTAGATCTAAGCAAAAAGGGGCAAGTGCCGCAACCATTACGTGACCTTGATTACAAGAAAAATATGAGGAAATAATAAAGCACCACTTTATGCGAGATAATGTCAAATGTGAGATCAATCTCTAGTCTATCGTCCTTGCATACTGCAAAGACAGGACTAAGGATGGAAATTTAACTCGAATAACTAGGCCCCACTCTGCCCTTGACGGTATGCATTTGGCAAGGGTTTCTATAGGGTAGTGGCAGGTTTGATGGGGAGATGTCGAAACCTGAAGGAGTTCTCAATTACATATTAAATTTACAAAACACTAGAATTTTTTCATTAATACCTACTTATATACTTATGGAAAGGAAAAAAAAAAAAAATATATATATATATATATATATACATATCCAATATATGTGTGGATATATGTATGAGGTATTAAAATGAGTCAAAATGTTGAACCAACAATCCATACTTGATCATTTTAATTAATTTCAAAACATGCACAATATAAACGGTGGCGGCAGGGTGGGACAATATTAGATAAATGGAATCAGTAGATGAGGAGAGCACTAAACTGTCCCACAAGGCGGGGTGGGCTTCCCCTTGGACAAAAAGGGTTGGTTGTGTTGGGGGGGGGAGGAGGGGAAGGGCCCCGTACGGGACCCACAAGTTGACATCCCTAGGCTAGGGGGTACCGACATAAGGTAATGACATTTCCTAGGGTGAGGGAGGGCATATATTTGGGCAGCAACTGGGTAATGCCATTTGCTAGGGTGAGAGCATATATTGCACAGTTGCGTCAAAGATTCAAAGCTCAGACAAGCTAAATTAATATGTAATATGGACGTGGGTAATACTTATACCTTAGCTCCACGCTGTGCTGAAAATCTGGCGGCACGAACACCACCACTTCCAGCCCCGATCACAAACAAATCGAAGTCATAATGAGCCTCTTCTTCATTAGATTTGCTCAGCTCCCCATCAATTAGCATCTTCCTAGCCATGACCTACGAAAAAAATGACATTACGCTTCTTAGAAAACAGAGGAAAACAGAAAATAAAATAAAATAAAATTCCAGATGTGATATCATTGAGAACACAACGGAATACAACATAATCAACTCAAATAGCCACCAAAATCTCAGATGAACGGAAGTTTTGAATATTCGAACGTTCTTCTGAATTCAGCAATCTGGATCATTTTCTCTCTCAATCTTTCCGATAAACAAATCGAGTTTTAAATTTTAATCTCTTCAGATTTTTGTCCCGCAGATCTTCAATAACCAAAGAAGAAAAGAATCAGACAGAATGGAATTGAGTCGTTAGTATACCTCTGGAAACTTGAAGATCACGAATGAAAGTGGGTTTTTGTTATTCTTCTGTGTGTTCTTTCTTTCTTTTCAAGTCTAACTAGGGTTTTGAAGAGAAGGTAGATGATCGGTCAATGCGATAAACAGTCAAGACAGAAATCGAACAACGCTGGCTAGCAATAATGAATAAACATAGATATATAGTGATATAGTTCAATGAAATGGGAGAGAGATGAATATAATACTGTATTATGGATTTATAAATATATTTTTCCCTTTTTTGGGCGTGCGTGGGTTTGAACGAATGACGGCTGAAGACGGAGGAGTTGGCTTGCGAGTCTTTCACGTCGGCAGCCATAGACGTGTCCAACCCATTCTCATAGCTCAAGGTCGGTAACTATTTTGCTTTCCGTGAAATCATTTTGCTTTTATTTTTTAAAAAGAGAATAAAAAAAGCATGAATTTTTTATCCCCACACATGCAAAAATAAAAAATAATAATAATTTAAAATTTCTAAACTCACCTAATTTTTTTATTGTTATTCAAATTCATGCACTTTTTAAAAATTGGAAAAACATTTTTGGTCTAAAAAACTTTTATCAAAAACTTTATTCAATAAAAAAAATATTTTCGTTTCTGTCAAAAAAAATTAAAAATATTTAAAAAAAAAAATTAAAAATTTGCACGAGTTTAGATAATAACGAAAAAATTGTATAAATTTAAAAATAAAATGAATGAGTAAGGTGAAAAACTCAAAAAGGCATTGAGTACAGCAAATTTGTTTCGAAAAAATAAGAACGAAAAATGTATTTGATAAAAGAAATTTTATATACTTTTAGTATATAATGCTAATTGTATATAGGGCGTGGTGTGTTATTGTATGATACATTTAAGTTTTAATAAATGTGATTTTTAAAATTACTTTACATAGACACCATCCATTAAGAATATAAATTAGCATCTCTGGCATTATTCAACATAAAAATATAATAAATAAGATCACCAATAATCTAGGTCGTATATTACAAAAATATATAATAATAATAAATAAAATAATAGAGCAAGACCAAAAACTATGATTAAAAATTTGTAAAATTGAGATGATAATATCGATCGTAACTGATTTTTTACAGTAATAATAGAATACTATAATCAGTTAATCAATTAAACAGTATAATTATAGTATCACGTAGCAACAAAAAAATACACAATAATAAAAAAACATTTTATAGCTTTAACATATATAGTAAAAGGGTAAGAGAAATAAGAAAAAAATAAAAATAAAATAAAATTGAGGCATTATGTATTAGAACTTAGAAGGCATGTGGCCTTTGAATCTCTGTGAACTCATTGCACAACTATTTTTTTATCCTCTAGGAGCTCTAGAGTAGTTTGGGAAATAAAGAAGAGTTCGAAAAAATAATATTTACTTATTTTTCTTTTATTTTTTTTTACTAATTATTCAAACAAAATATTATTATTGTCTTCTTTTTTTTTACATTTAGATAAGACAAAAATCAATATTTTATTTACTTTTTAAATTTAATTTAATTTTCTTTTTATTTCTGTCCGAAACTTTCAAATACAGTCACAAAATTGGGTTTTGCTTAGGACAAAAAAGGGAAGTGGCAAAGTTTGTGGACCATTGAGCAGTGGTACCAACGGACTCTTACAGTGATTGGATTTGACTTTTGTTCTGGGGGGGAAAGTACACGGCACTAGATTTTGATTTTAACGAGAAAGTCCAGGCCACTAGTTCCGGATCCGGATTAATCAATTAATGGATGGACAAAATATGTGAATTATATTGTACTCCTTTTCTTTTTATTTAAAAAAAAAATGTTATTAAAATTTCTCAATATATAATTTCACATTAAACATCTATTAATTAATATTTTTAAATATTACATTTTTCGCTAGTCAATTGTATTGAAGGTATGTACAATTTATTTTGAGTTAAAATTTCAACGGAATGAGTTTGGGGTGAATCATTTTTCCTAACCCTGACCTCGTTTAAAATTCTTACTCCTGACCTCACCCTGCTCCACCAAATAGTTCATCCCAACCCCGACCTTGTTTATTGACCTCGTTCTTGTTGGGGCTCCGCCCCGTTCTTCGAAAAGCTATTATCAAAAAATTTTATAAGTCTAGTTTAAAAGTGTTGAAATTACAAATTTTAATAACCAATTTTTAATATTGATGAAATTTCAATACTACCCAAATGCCTAACTCAATCAAATGAATTAATATTAAAAAATATACCACTAAAATCATAGTTCAATCAAATGAATTAATATAGAAAAATTCACTACTAAAATCATATCCTACAAATAATAAAACAATACTACAAATCTACAAACATGAAACAATTCAAATCCTAAGTACTAACTTCCCAAGTCATCACATCACAAAATGATTACACATCCAAAAAAATATCCTAAGTAAATAAACAAAACAATAAATCAATAAGGGTAGAAGAGTAGTTTTAAGTATAATCGGGATAGGTTCGGGGCGGGGTGGCCCTTCCACCGACGTTGCCGGAGTTTTTCACTCTTATCCCGAAACCCGACCCCGTCCCGTTTATTATCACCCCGAATCCGTTCCATTAGGGACGGGACGGGTCAAATTGCCATCTCTAATTTTGAGTTCATAATTTCATATTTGAGTTTAGTCCACACTTATTAAAATAAATAAATTTGAGTTTGTATCAATGCAAACGTTCATATTTGTTGTTAAACAGAGATTGCGAATTTTTTTTTTTAATACAATAATACAAGAGGAGAATTGAACCTATATGTCAATTACGTAGAAAATAAATACTCATATTACTCGAATAAAATTTCAGTCCCGACAAATGCAAATTTTAGTACAAAACACAATCATTGATAATAAATTTATTTTTTAATTCATATTAATGTTTGCATACAATTCTAAATTTTTATCCATACCCAAACATTATCCAACACGAGCTATTGAATTTGTCCCTCAAAACGATCATAGATCAAAAATTATATATATGCAATAGTGTACTGTAAATACTAATCTAACAAATAAACCATTGAATACTTTTTTAAACTTATTGGTAGAACTTGCTCTGAAATGGTGACACCGGAATATATATATATATATATATATATATATTTTTCTGAAATAAGTCACAGAATTGGGTTTTGCTTAGGACACTAAAAGTTATGGGTGGTCCAAACTGACTGTTACCCATAATTATGATGTAACTAGAAATGCACTATGAATCAGTTCTCTTCTTTGGATGTGACTGTGTCAATTGATTGGTACATGACAATCTGGTGCAACATGCCAAAGCCAGAGGGCTTATCTGCTATCACTTTCAACAACTTCACAAGAAATTTTTACGTCATAATCCATCACTTACATCTTATTATTATGTAAACAACATGTTATTTTTGTGTTTTTTTAAAAGTAAGACATATTGTCTAAACTTTTTCAAAATTATAATTAAAAACATACACTCGAATTATGAAAGTTTCAGCATTAAAGAAGGGCATTATTGTTTGATAGTAAAGTATTTGACTGGTTGTATCAGAAATTTGGAATTAAATTCCAACTTCATTCATTTGGCATCAAACCTATCCTCTCATTGTATTACTTACTAAACAAACAAACAAAAAAACTCATATTTTGGCTATCAGATCAATATTAGCAGGTTGTGTTTGGTTTAAATTATCTGGAATTATTCAAAAATCGTTTTATGTTTGGTTATTATTTAATTATTTTTATAATAATATTGTCTCGAATTTGCCATCCCAAATAATGAAACATTAGACTATTGATAGTGTTTAGATATGTTGTATATATTTTATCAATCATCAATTATCACACATACAAATTTTATACAAAAATTTAAGACACATAACATTACTCTTTTTAACATTTCTCTGTTAGATGCTTTGGACAGATGTCCAAGCATTTCACATGCAACACTCTCCCTAGTCCTTAGTATTTTAAAATAATGTGAACAATTTTCAGATAGCATTCACTGTATTCCCACATTTCTGTCACATTTGAAATGATTACAAATTCTCCCAAAATAATCTGAAACATCTCCCTAAATTTCCAGGCAATTTCAATTTCAATTTCAGGAAAACACACGGAACTCATTTCCCTTGCAACAATAGCGACTCTGTAAACACTGGCCTACATGTGCACTTACCAAATGCAACAGATTTCGACAAGCCGAGTCGAACCAGTCATGAAAAACTCAAACCCACTTCATTACACAACTCATCCATCAAATGCACCCAAATTCAAAGGAATTGGACTATAATGATACACAAATGAAACAATGAATGAATTTTAAAACGAGCTTTTGTGAAAAATCTATATAACACAGATGAGAAGGCGGCCCATCTCTCAGAGTCTCGTGTTCCTAAATTACTACTACTAGATTACAGCCAGACTTTTATTGCCTGTTTCTGGAAAGAAGACTTCCTCAACATTTGCAAGAGGGCTTGAGGAAGCAAACCAAGATATGATGAGCAAAGCTTTACAATGATCAGAGAATTACATATGATAAGTCAGCATGCGCATTGAAATACGGAATTGCCAAAGCATTTTGCTTTGGTTGCAATCTTTCCAACACTTGTTTCGTTGTGAGAAGATCTTGCACCGTGAGGAGATGTGTGGATTCTGTCCATTATGTTGATCTTAGGAGCCTCAAGAATAGCCTTGGGCAACGACAACGCCCATTGCATACCCCAAATTGAAAGTGGCCTCATGTATAATAGGGATCGGAAGTGCCCATCAATGGTCCATGCCTCTGGAGTCTGAAATGAGTATCTGCATGCAGTAGGAGGAATAAAAAAAAGAAGAGATATTACGCCCAAAATGTGTCTACAAGTACACCCAAATCAAGGAAATAGAAAGACCTAAATAATACCATTACAAGCTATTCAAATGTATTTCTTCGTCAAGAAGGAAGGAACGACATCTTTGGTCAATTGCAATATTCAGAAGTGAATGATGAGGCTAACAATGAGAGAGCTATTAAATTCATGTTGACATGAAAGAAGAGATTCTTCGTGCATTACAGAAGTTAGAAAGCAAGCTTATAACAAATGGGAAGCATAAACTACCTTCAACAATTTCAAATAAAGTCATCACTGAAGCATTCTTTTCCATGCCCCTTTCTTTTGTTGATTTTTTTTTTGGGGGGGGGAGGGGGGGGGGATCGAGCTGTAAGTACACCCCCAACTACCACAGAACTTATTAAACCTTGGACAGTTGGACCTGACAAAGGTTTGGCAAAATTATAATCATTATCATTTTCTTACCAACTTCTCAAATGGAAAAGTTGACTTACAGGAGCACGCTAAAATTAAACTACCATAGAAATTATGAGACCTCAGATCTGGCAACAGGTGGTTATTACCATCTCTCTCTCTCTCTCAAAAGTTAACTACCACAAAATTCTAAAACCTCTCTCTACCTCTTTCTTCTTGAGGAATCATCTAGCAGTGAAAACAATATTTACACCAGGAACTTTATTATCATAACATTTGAAGAACTCCAATACTGACCCCTAATCAAATTGATTGGGATTCAGAAGTGAAAGAAATCATTTTATCTACTAATAGTGGCCAAATTGGCATATCACCAAATCACACCCCAATTGCTACAGCCATTGATATAGGAATTTTGAGAATACGCCTTGACGACCAGTCGACCAATGGTTTGCGATGGCTCTGATCTAAGAAGCATGGATACGGACACGCAGACATGTCATTTCTAAAAAAAATAAGACACAAACACGTCAGGGACACGTTTAATATACATAAATTTTTTATATTTTTATATGACCATATAATAAAAGCCTAATGTTATTGCAATTAAAATTGTTATAAAAATACACAAATCAAAAAAATATTATGAAAATATTAAAATAACAAAACTATTAAACAAAACTAAAAGAATTTTTTCATTTAATCATCAACATTTATAATTCAACTGTCCAACACGTGTCTGGGAAGTGTTCGAGAGTGTCGGTGTCCGACATAAACAAGTGAGCCAAAATAGAGTGTCCGTGCTTCATAGGCTTTGATTGTTGGTTTTGCTAGAATAGGCAATAATGAGATCACTGTTTTAGTAAATGATATGGAAAAAAACACTTATTATATTTGTATTGTTCATATGAGCAATTTCTAATCTTAATCTTGAAAGGGACAATCCTATCTTTAAAAATGTTTGGAAGGAGCTAACACCGGTTGTTAGCTTGATTGGCATCCCTTGAATTCCAAGAGAGGAAGGTATTTCAAGTCCTGTTAAGGACATGGTGCATGTGCTTTGTGTATTACATATCAATAAATATATGTGTGTGTGTAAACACACACACACACACACAGAGCTCCCTGTTTACACACACACACACACACACACAAAGCTCCCTGTTCCATGTATCTTTTAACCTAATATCATAAAAATACTTCCCTAGGCACCATGAAGAGGAGATCAAAATGGAATAGACTTCGAGGAGGTTTAAATGTGCAGGAAAGAATAGATCTGTTAATTTAATGATGTAACATTTAGTTTGAGATCTCATTTCAGTAAAGAATTCATTGTTCAAACAAGTGTTAACATTGCCAGACAGCATATGCCGAAAAGCATATTCCACAAACTTGGAACTTCTCTTCCTAGTTACACTGGTCTACTGACACCAAAGTCTCAAAGAAAAATTTCTTTGTTTCAAGCAAGTTGGCTGGTTGCATGAATGAGATTCCAACAGAGAGTTGCACGCAATAGAAACATCATTCCCATGTTTGTCTAATATTGATATCCCTGTAAAAGCAATGGCAGTGGATGGACAGTGCTAGTAGTATCCCAACTATTATAGTAACCATATCCTGACTAAAGTTCTTCAATTTTGGTATTATTCCATTAAAAGACTAACAAATACCTTAACAGCCAATAATTATGAACACAAATGATGCATTTTGGTATTGGGAGCATGTGATCATACAATCAACAAAACAAGTATTAGAACCTACGAGAAAATATGGTTTTCTCAGCTTAGCTTCATAGTTTTATTAATATTAGGCGTAATAATTAGGATTGTTGAAAGCTTTTTCTTAATGGAAGTTTCAAATATTTTAGTAGTAGAATTTTTACTATCACTGTAATTTTAGGAATTTTTAGGGCTTTAAGAAGGAATTTAAGAACTAGTGTGATACTGACTTGCTACTATGTAGGTGGACTTTCTTTTCTGACAAGTACGGTGTAGGTGAACTTCTAAAAGCCCTCTAATTGCTTTTAGGGTTTTACAGAACCTATTAAATAGGTCTCATCTGCATGTAAAACAGGATTAAGCTCTAGAGATTATTATTATTTTTAGAAAAATTGAAAGAGCTTTGCTTTCTCTCTCTCTTCTTATGTTTCATCGCTTTCTTTATCACTTTTACATCTCTTATCCCTAATCCGTTGTACTCTTTTTTTCTCATCTCCCTCTCTTGGAACTCCTCTCCTTCTTCACCCCCAACCCTTTTCTCTCACATACCCCAATTCCTCTCCCTCCCCCATGAAAATTTTATTTTCTTATCCATTCTTTTTTTTTTATAAGTAGAAAATGGTGTAATAATAAGACCTTTTCTTATCCATTCTCTTTCCCATTTCATAATCTTCTAAAAAAAACCTAGTGGAAATCAAATCAATTACAAAATCTAACAAGGAATGAAACCATAAGCAATGTCTGGTTCACTGTGACAGATGTACTAAACTATGCCAAGGTGTACATGTTGGATATGGACAAGCACGAAAAACCTAATTCATGGCATTTCAGAAGTGTGAAACATCAAAGAATGTCTTGATAATTCTCTATAATTTCTTAAATCTGGAACTTGATAGTTGATGGAACAAATTTATTTCTCAAGTACTATAAAAAAATAAAGTCCAACATATAAAGTCCAATTTTGCAATTATTTGCCTAGCAAAATTCTGATGGAATATTTTAGGAAGAAAGAAACAGATGCAATTTCACATAACAAAATTGAGTAGAGGGAAGATTATCAGCCGAGTACTCATTAATCATCTATCCTCATTGAATAGGACAGAATCAGCTCAATCAAGCCTTCTCACTCCAATAAAAAAAAAGAAGCAAACTTTTGTACAAAAATTACAAAAAAGTTCCCCCCCCCCAAAAAAAAAAAAAAAAAAAAAAAACACAGACAGTTGGTTTATAATAAATTTGTTCTTTAAAATCTTTATACCTATAAAAAAGGTATTTTACTTTTAAACATTATGGATGACACATCATGCTTTTTTTGACAGGTAAATATCACACACACTCTACCCTTAAGGGGTTTTGAACCCTCAACCTCCCATAAGGAGAGGTAGAGGAAGTAGCAATTAAGCTAGAACTTGTTGGTCAACGCATCATGCTGAAAATGTGTAAATTACGATATGATCTCATACATTATAGAAGGGGGATTTAAAAGAGCTCGGTCGGATCATCCAAGGAACAGAGTCATTCAAAGGACTGTATTTCATAAAAACTTTCAGCTTAAATCATATTTCATATCCTTTGCATAACTTCCCCAGACAATTGCAAGCAATGAGTATCCAAGAGAAAGAAAAACACAAAAAAAAGGAAAAAAAAACTTCTGCATCCTAACCCTGTATTAAAGTACCAGTAGACAAAGAATACAGTAAAATAGAAATAAATTATGCAAAAAAAGAAAAAGAAAAAGAAGAAGATGTCAGGAGCATTTTGTTTGGTTTATAGAAATGATATGCATATGACTTACCCATATCCCTCCTCTGACCAGCCAGCAATGAATATACCTTCAGCTGTGGTGAAAGCCTCTTCCTCCATCCCAGCAAGGATCATGTTGGCTGCCACAGCATAGGTGACTCCAGTCCATATTTCACGTGACTGCATGCAAGTCTCATCCACCTTCCCAGTGGGATGCATTCCATTTACAGCACCCATCCTACCTCCTCTAACTTTCATAACATTGAAATCATATATTTTCTGGAGAGCACTTTGGATCTTAAAATCATCAAAAAGATCAGGCAAGCCTGAGGATGCTGTATACCATTGCCCTGCCAGTTGATCAGCTTGGATTGATCTACTGTTACTGCTTGACCCACTGTCATAGTTAAAATAAGAACCATTCCACAGTTTCGCTTCAAATACTGATTTGGCCTTCATAAATTTTGATTTGCATCTCTCAGCAAAGGCCCTGTCACCCAGCTGAAGGGCCATTGCTGCTGCAGCTTGAAGTGCAGCAAGCCACAAGCAGCCACAATAAGCACTTATACCGTGAACTGTCCAAGTATCATAAGTTTGATCTGGAAATCCATCATTCTCAATGAGACAATCATTGTCCCGATCAAATTGATCCATGTACTCAATTGCTGCACAAACAGCAGGCCACACGTCAGCTCCAAATGACAAATCCCCTGTTGCAGCAAAATCTCTATACACTTGAAGCACAAACTTCGGGTTCAGATCCTTCCATTTACTTGTATCATGTATATTATAAGCATTCATTTCATGCCACGGGTCATGAGTTCCCAGATCATGAGGAACAGCTCCTTTAACCTTGCGAATTCCCCAATTTCCTTCCGCCAAAAATTTAACTTTTCTGCCATCCTCACATAAGACAGCTCTTGCAAAGTCGCGCTGTATGCTGAGTTCGATTTTGGGAAACAACTCAAGAAGGGCAAAAGATGCATAGAAATGCACATCATATGTGCACCACATAATATATTCCACGCCTTCCAGGTACAGAAAACTACCCACATCATCACTGTTGTTCAGTGGGTCCAACAACATACAGGGAGGTCTAGTATTCTCGCTGTCTCTTCTCTGAGGAATCACCGACTCTTTGCCAGAATATCTTGTAAGAGTTGTTGCGTCATCAGCATTTAAAACATTGTTTACAGCACTTTCATAACCACCAGTTCTAATATTTTGAACGAGGTCACCTTGTCTGCTGCTCACTTTCACTCCAGTTACTTTAACATTTTTGTTCTCTGCAATCATTGATTGATGCTGATTACTCCCCACATCCGTATCTGGCAAGGGAGAGTCTGCAGAGTAAGATCAAAGCAGTCGTGATGTTATTGCTAGATTTTGAGACAAACAGGTGGACACTAGAATAATCTACACTATAAAAATTAAGCTAACCCTCCTTGTGGATGTACAATGTGCATTATTTAAACACAAGTCACTTCTTCATGCTTAAAAGGGTAACATAGTAACTGCAGACATTTACATTTTGCTAACTCACCCACCACTCCTATGAGATAACTCCCACTTCCCTACAAATTCTTCCTAGCAAATAAAAAGTAATTGGGGTTAATAGAGGGAGGCTGAAGTAAAACAAAGAGCATGTACATGGCATGTTCCACATGATTAGTAGCAGCAGCAGTAACTGTGGTAACAACAATAACAGTAATAATGAACTTCAAGTTATTCAATACATTCTAGATGCAATTTTGGAATCCTATACCTTAACCTCACCTAGGTAGGAAAACCAAGCAAGTTCACCAAATACGTGTCCCATAATAGGTGTGAGATATCGAATAGCTAAAAAGCATGGATATGAACACGGGACACGGATACGACACGACACAACACGGACACACCAACACGTTATTTCTCAAAAAAATAGGACATGGACACGTCAGGAACACGTTGAATACTATATTTTTATATGACCGTATAATTAAAACCTAACGTTATTTCAATTAAAATTGGCATAAAAACACACAAATCACAAAGATATTATTAAGATATTAAAATAACAAAGTCATTAAATAAAAATAAAAGGACAACTTAATTTAATCATCAACATCTATGATTCAAGTGTCTGACATGTGTCAGGAAAGTGTCAAAGAGTGTCGGTATCCGACACGTGTCCGACACAGACACATGAGCCAAAACAAAGTGTCCATGCTTCATAGAGGAATAGCATTGATGTTCATATAACATGCAATTTAAGAGGCAGATTTTGTTTTTTGAATTTCATTGAGACGTGAGTAATTATGAAAGTTAGTATAGATGAGTACCTATCCAAACTGTCCCGCCAGCAACCAAAAAGTACAACTCGTTAAACAATGTAAATTTGTACCTGCAAACATCATATGAGTCATTATAGATGATCTATCACAAGAGACATGATCAGTTTCATGGCAGGCTAGAGCTTTAAAGGGCATTTAGTTTCCCTCCATTTTCCCAGAGAAGTTAAATCGTTGTGAGGACATAAACACAGGTGCCATTGTCTGCCACTGACATGGGGTAGCTTACATGAGAAACTCCCATCCAATAAGCTGTGATATATGAATGAAGATATTGATTTCAATGTCTGAAGCATATGAGAGGCATCCAGCATGGCAAAACAGGATGTCTTATTACTTGGAACATGGGTTGCAGTATGTGTCTGTGTATGTGTAACATCTTGTGATAGGAAAGGTTTGAGGAATGACGTCCAATAATCTGGAGGCACTTCTTTTTGAGCCCTCAGCAAATATCGTAAACTGTTAAGCTCAAGGGTTTCCCTAAAACCTTGTCTCTTGATGAGTATTGATGCACAAGCCCAGCACCCATCTAAAGCACTATATAAAAAGGGAAGTCCCAATGCACAAGGCTCCCACCACTGCGGGGTCTGGAAAGAGTTAGATGTATGCAACCTTATTCCCACAAATGGAGAGGCTGTTTCTACGACTCGAACCCTTGACCTCCAAGTCACAATGGAGCAACATTACCATTGCGCAAGGCCCGCCCTCCCCATAAAACAATCTATATGAGACACTTCCTTGGCTTGTAGGTCCCAGCGGAATAGAAATTGCACATGTTGAATGGATAAGACTTTTAACCCAACCCAAGCCAAAGAAACTTTTTTTGTCTAAATTATGATTTATAAAATATTTATTAAAAAATTGCAATAGGTCAGCCATAAGTTACCATTCTGGTAGCTTGTCATCTATGAGGATAGGATTTTGCCATTTTTCAATCTCTTCTTCCCACCGCTTATAATCTGATAAAAAAAATTCCAGAAAAATAGCAGGAATTAGAATGCAGCAGTTCTAAATTAGGACTACTTATAAACAAGTACAGCCTTTTGATGATACTGAAATGCATATAAAAAATAACGATACAAATATATCCTCAGCTGTTAGCATCTGATTATTTACTCATAATGCACATAATGATGACCGAGAAGATAGCCAAAGTAGATCCAGACACAAAGGATACTTACTCGTTAACGCATCATGCACCAAGTCTAGAGCCGCTCTTTCAGAAGTGCCATAGAACTTAGTGTACCTCCTATAACAATGAAACAAGCCAAGAGGATATCATCAAATTGTAGAATATCATTGAGACTCAGAGAGTACCACACATTTTAAAGAATGTTATCATGTGTTTATGTGTGCCATGTGGCACACAGTTGCTACAAACAAATATACAAAAGGAAAAAACAAAAATGCTTGACCCGAGCTAATAATGCACTACAAAATCTGCAACATATTTACATAGTTTCTGCCCCAGACACAAAAATGTGAAGCATCTATGTTTTAATCCCTTTGTGTTTGATAAAAAAATGGAAGAAAGGTGAAACATCTAATTTTTGTCACACCTTCTACTCTAAAAGAAAACATCATTACTATTTAAAAAATCTTAACCATAAACAACCCACTCTGGTTAAAACAACATTTGGCACAAGTAAACATTATAATCACCCTCGGAGTTTGTCGCCGTCTAAATGACAATTTTTTCATCATCTAGTATACCAATCTTTTGGTCTTGCCAACCATTATATGATGCCCATAATATTGTAACCAAGAGATGTATTCCATATAATCACCCTTCGTGTCCCAACAGGCGTGCCAAAGTAAGACGGGTTCACATAGTAAATAATAGAGTAAATTGCACTGACCTCCCTTGAGATTTTTGACAATTACAAAGACCTCCCCTGAGAATTTTGAAATGACATTGACATCTCCTACTTTTACTGACAAACTACAAAGACTTCCCCTCCAACCTTATTTTTTCTCAAAGTGACAAAAGTTCCCATTTCATATTTTTTTTGTTGTATTTTTTCAACTTTGACAATTCTTTTCTAACTTTTTTTAAAGAATTTTTTTATCTTATATGAAAAATATATTTAAGATAAATAACTTATATTTTTTAGTCAAAGAAGATTTTAATTAATATTTATTAAAAAATGAAAAAGAAAGTTAGAAAAATGTCAATATGCAAAAAATAAAATAAAATAAAAGGGGCACTTTTGTCATTTTGAAAAAAATGAGACTAGAGGGGAGGTCTTTGTAGTTTGTAAGTAAAAGTAAGGGAAGTCGGTGTTATTTTAGAAACCTTGTGATTATTAAAAATCTCGGGGAGGTTAGTGTAATTTACCCTAAATAATAAGATATGTAATGAAGATAAGGATCAATAAAAACATACATTAAATAGAAAACTTTTATTACAACCTTGAATTAAGTACAATGCAGTTCTATACAACAATCATATAGTGTGGTGATGGTGGTATAGAATGTAGTGGTGATGATAATAATTATTGAAGCTACAACTAATGCTATGGCTACTACTATGCTTTGCTAGGTTAGGTTACAGCTGAGTTATGCTAAACTAGAACTAGGCCACTGCTATGCTAAGCCATGGGCTAGGCTAAGGAAAAATAACCTACTGGAGTTTAGAGACCTAGGGTTATCATGTTGGTGTTGAACCCCCTCTACATATGCAGTTCTTGTATTTATTGAGAATAACTCCCAAAACAGTTAGGAGCATCCATTACCCCACGTTCTGCCACATGTCTTTATAGTGTCTATGGGAGTTGCCAAATGTCCCATGCCTTCCATTTCATACATAAACTCCAATATATTTGGGATCACTCCCCCAATATCCCGTAAGTGGTGTATTAAACACCCATTTTCCCTTTCTTCATGGACCGCATGGGAGGACCATGTTTTCCACTCTCACCTTCATGGACCACATGGAGGGGCCTTGTTCTCTGTCTATCGCTGTCGTGCTCCATGTTTTTTAGATTTCTTCGTTGGCCGCCACGTATCCAACAAGCATGTGTCATGCATTTTGGACATATGCATATGTGTGTGTAACTTGAGATACTCATGAGATTGGCATAAGCTTGTCATTTGACCTAACATTAAAAAGCATTTTGTGAACTCGAGGTTGGGGCTGCTCTCTTGTGGGCAAGCCCACATGTCATCTCTGTCTCTAAGCATATTTGGGTACAAACAATTGAAAACATGCATAATTTATAATAGGCTCCAGAATTTAGTGCATAGGTGTAATTTATCTAGACACTTGACCATGCACAAGTGAAAAAGGAAAAAATAAATGTTCATAAGAGTCACCTGTGATATGATTTTCCCTTCAGAAATTTTACTATCGGAGATGACCATGTAAGAGCAAATGCAACAGTGCATTTTCCATGAGGTTCAACCCATGTGGAAGCAGAAACGGCAGCACAATGTGTCTCTCCAAGTGATGAAGGTGTGCTAGGTCCAGTATTGAAGTTCTCCCTATCAAAGTGCCCATCCTAAAGACCAAAAAACACGAGTCAATGATAATATATGCATGTACACTAGTTGATATTTCAACATATAACCAAATCTTCACAAGGAAACTGTCAAACCATGAGGAATAGTTCTATTGCATTAAATTTTATAAGAAATTGACTAAGACCAATTTAATTGGAAATGCAGGGTTCCTGAGAGGAAAATTGCTGAATGCTAGTGAAAAAGACTAATTAGAGGGTGTCCAAGACAGAAGCAAAAAGTAAAGGCTGTAGTAGTAAGTGCATAAAGAGTCATATAGCACCTAGACATGTTAAAATCATTAAGGAGAGATCCTTTTGATTGGGAACTTGAAGAGGTGGGCTCTTTCCTTCGTCTCCTCAACAATTTTAGGGTCATGGAGGATAGGGAGGATAGGAGAATTTGGAGGCCAGACAAGAAGTCCTTTTTAGTCAGATCGTTTTACAAGAGCATGTTCAACCCGGACAATCCGCCTTTCTCTTGGAGGATAATTTGGCACTCAAAAGCCCCCCCTAAAGCTTCCTTTTTAGCTTGGGAAGCCTCTTGGAAGGCCATCTTAACCACAGAGAACCTGAAGAGAAGGGAATTTCTTTTGGTGAGCAGATGCTACTTTTGCAAGAATAATGAGGAGAGTGTGGATCACGTTCTCATACACTGTCATGATTCTTGGAGTTGCTGGAACCTTGTTTTAAACTTGTTTGGCCTTTCTTGGGTCATGCAGGGCTCAGTCAAAGACCTTCTGCTGGCCTGGGAAGGGTGCAAGCTGCCTTTTGAGATCAAGAGGATTTGGAATCTGGCCCCCATTTGCCTCATGTGGTGCATTTGGACTGAAAGGAACAATAGGGTCTTTGAAGATCGGGAGCTCTCTATTCCTCTCTTTAAGGACGCCTTTTTGCGTTTACTATTTTTTTGAGCCAATGAGGCTTTTCCTGTAAATGTCACTTCTTTTGTAGATTTTTTGGATTCTCTTAGCCATTGTAATCTTTTGGGGTTTTTGCCCTTGTAGCCCTTCTTGGGCTCATTTATATGATATACAAGTCTTACTTATCAAAAAAAAAAAAAAAATCATTACCTGCACCATTTTACCCCACATATCTTTTGCTGTAATGCAACTTCCTTCAGACAGTCCAAAACAGGGCAAAACAGTCACGCTTACATTCTGAGTTTCACATGCAGCTATGGCAAAAGTAACAGGAGGATTCCCTTTTGCAGTCCTGCAACACATTCATTATCATCAAAAACAGAAGCACTGCACTGTCATAGAGTTCATAGTTTCAAAGAGAATAATACCAAACCCCATATGAGGATATATATTTGGGCCAGGTATATGAAAGGATTAAAGGAACAAAAATGTTCAACGACTTGAAATAATGCAAACAATTAACATGTGATATGTTGGAAAGTGGGCTAAGGTGGACAAGTTACTTGATTTTGAAGATATATAAATACCTAGAAACAAATATAATTGGGCGTCTCAATGTCGATATCTTTATATGTAAAAGAAAGGAGACAGGATAATGAACCGAAACAATGTATATATAAAGAGAAATTTCTCAGTGGAAGTTCTGAAGCATGTACCAAGTAAAAAGGAAAAAAAAGAACAAATTGTGTTTTCATAATAGGAACCATCATATATGTCAACCTAAACGATCTAGAGGGAAAATAATAACATATCAAAATATTGTGAAATATGGCAGATTTTTGGATTGTCCAATAAGACACACGTCAATTAACAATCAAATTTTAATCCATCAAATACCACATCTAAGAGATCAACATACATAATGTGAGATGAACAAATGAATTTGACCATCTGGTAAGTGTATATTCTCCATGGCAGATGATCTTGTATCACCATGAAGTTGAGGGGTGCTATTCTCAATCTGCGAAGGAGGGGCTATCAAATGCCCAGTCAATGCCGCATGTGCAAGGATTGTGAAGAGACGGCTGATCATGTCCTCTTGCATTGTAAGGTGGCTAGGTCTGTTTGGGATATGCTCCTCTCTCTTTTTGGGTGTAGCTGGGTGATGCTAGCCACAGTTAGAGACACTATGATTAGTTGGAGATGTAAAAGCATCAGAAGGGATGTTAAGTCAGCTTGGAGAATTGCTTCACTTTGTCTGCTTTGGAGGGAGCAGAACAAGAGGATTTTCGATGGGGAGGAGTAGTCGCCCATTTGGAAACTCAAGGATAATTTTTTTACATCTTTTTTGTTTTTGGATGAAAGAAGAGAGCCCAATGTGCTTAGAAAGCTTCATAGAGTTTTTGGGGGATTCGAGACTGTCATTTTGTATCCCATCCCCTTTCTTTTGTATGGGGGTGTGCCACCCTCCGGTGCCTTGTTTTTATAATACTTCTTTACTGATAAAAAAGAAAGTACTGGGGAATTCATGTGTTTTTTTTTGTTGTTTGATAAGTACTTGGGGATTCATGTTTTAAGTGATAGAATCATACAAATTATTTTGTACAAACTCAAATATCTGGCGTTTGCAGTATAATAACTCTTCATTCTAGCAGCATCTTTATATCTTTTACATTACTTCAGAGAGATCTTTTTTTTTTTATCGGTACTTTAGAGAGGATATCAATAATTCAGACTTCAAAAAAATTCCAAAGCACATATAACAATTACTAGGTTTCTCTGACTTTTGGCCATCTAATATTTATATTGTTCCCCTTTGCCCCACCATGTCTAGGGCCGGCTCAAAACAATTTAAGGCTTGAAGTGACAACTTGAAATGAGAATTTTTCTATTTTTCTTTTTGATTTTTGAGACATAAAAAGAATAATTTTTTAATAAAAAATGCAATTTAAAACAATGACAAAAAAATTTATAGTGTAAGAGTTTTGAGTAATTTAAATATAAATAAAACCATAATAAATATATAAAATATATTTTTTTAAATAATATGTAGTAATATAAAATTGTAACTCTTCCAATAGAAGAAATGTAGATGTTGAATAAAACTCCAATAATGGAGTCTCTAATAATAGAGTTTTTACATAATTGAAAAAACTCATAGTAATAAAATTTACAAAAATATAAACTAGGCAATACAAAATAACTATTTACATCTTTTTTATGGAAACATATAGTAATACTATAATAAAATTGGATATTGTTCGTGGGCATTTATTGGGCCTTCTTTGTGTAGAATTAGACTTTTATTATTTTTAAACTTCTAGTATGAATTATACTATACTTTTATTGTTCTTAAACTTCTAGTTTGGATTATACGATATACACAAAATGTCTTCCTGTTGTGGTTAGACTTTTAGTGTACTCAAGACTTCTAGTTTAGATTATATACTAAAGAGACATAAAATTGGGGACCTTCTTTATAAGTGGCCTGAAGCGATTGCTTTGTTTGCTTAATGGTAGAGTCGGCCCTAACCATGTCCTTTGATTAAAATTAGGTTTCACCCAGCTTTTCTTGCTTGCAGAGCAGATGATATCCTAATATCACATGCACGGTTTTACTTTCGACCAGGGCCTAGGTTTGGAAATTCAACCCCATTTTGTATTGGCTCAAGAAACTTCTGAAATAATATGAGCAGATCTCACTTTCAAAGCGAGCAATGCAGGTCTAATTCTGTTAATTACAGCACTTCTAAATCTAAAAGCCATTGCCTACTGTTGGTCCCACTCATGCAGAGCTGCTCTCAAAATTGAACCCGCGTTCTCACACTGGACAACCTGAATGTTTTATCATTGCACCAAACAATGGCCACCTTCTAAATCTATTATACGATATTATGATAAAACGGACACCCCAGGCTCACTGCGCCAAGAGCTGAAACATATTATCTAGGATGTGCCAACTTCTAGCCTGATTAAGAAAATTGTAACCATACTCAAAAGAGCCATTAAACGATGCTAAACTAGAACTAAGAAAACTGTTAATTCTAATCAGAATACAACAAAGTGATGCTACGTCTGGTGAAAAAAATCTACCAATGGAGCTCATGGTTTGTGGCCCTCCCTTTCTTTTTTGTTTGGTAGGAGAGATGAAAATTTGAAGGAAGGGAAGGGAGGAGGGGTGAAAATTTGGAAGGAAAGGAAGGTAGAAGGAATGTAAAAGGTATCCCTAGGAAAAGAAAGGTCTATTTTGTGATATTACCACTGTGTCCTTTTCTTTTTTAAAAAAAAGAATTGTTTGAAGGGAAAAATGTAACAAGAAAGGAGTTAGTCAAGTCCTTGCCTTCCCCTGCACTTATTAAATACAGATATTACCCAAGAACAATCTGTAAACCAATCATTATATATAGCTATTGAGGTTTGATGACTTGCTTGTGATGTAGAAGTACACCAGAGACTCCATCTTCGCCTCTATTCAAAAAAGAAAAAGAAAAAAGAGGGGAAATCGTCAAAGTCATAATCTAACCATAATATAATTATACACAAAACAAAAGAACAGCCATGCATACTCACATGAATGGTTCGTTCACATGATCTCCTGTTAGGTGTGAAAATCCTCCAATTGAATTCTACAAAAAATGTACAATGATGACTGAATATAGGGGAGGCCATGGTACATCTTTCTATCGCTTGAAACAATGTAACACAATAAGTCATTCAGCAGCATAACAAACTTACCGCCCATGTAAAGAGAAGGCTAACTTTTGCCCTTTCCTTCCCAGTATTCACCAACTACAACAGAAACAAGTAACAGTTCTGTAAGCAAACCATGGAATAAAGATCCCTCTAACAATTCTTGGGCTAAGATAATTAAATAATCATATGCCTTGATCAATATATCCAAGCAAATGGCAAAAATTAATCAATCTTAAAAAAAAAAAGATTTTCCCACGCTGAAAGCAGTTTTTAAAGCCATCACACAGAATTTTACTGGGTGACTCTATGGTATGCCGAGAAGGATCAAATGATAAATTACTGGATCAAGAACTTAATGGCCCACAAGCTACAAATGAAAGATCCCATTCCAATAGCTCCCATTTTTAAAATTCTGATGAGACATCCGGTTCCTAAACAATTCAGTTTGGCTTTGGATTGGGGAACTGAAAATCAATTTTAGGGAGGCTTGGTTCTCAGTTTGAGCCAATGTTAACCAAATCAAACCATGGTGCAAGGATCAGACAAGTAGTCAGTCTAACCAAAGAAATTAATATCACCAGAATATATATGTATATATATGTGGCAGCAAATGAGCCATGCTGAGCTGAGTAGTAGTCCGTTTGAGCTCAGTTCAGCCATACAAGAAACCTCCACTCAAAACATGGGATGAGCTGGGTCTAATATGTTCAAGCTCAAGCTTGGCTCAGCTCAGGTCACATACAAAACCAAGTAAAAAATGGATGTTGATTGTTGTGTTTAAGCTACAGATCTGATTTGCAAATCACCTTCTGAGTTCAAATCCAAATAAGAAAAACTTCTGAACTTTCCATTTTATTAATAATCTCTTGAGCAAAGTCTCCCAATTATATTTTAAAATGAATTATCAATGGAGCTACCCAATGCTTTGAAGTGACACCAGCGACTCAGGGTTCCAAACCGTATCAGACTAAGAAAATAAACAAAGGAAAAAATTGCAAAACCTAGAGAAGAGAAGAGAAGAATAAATTGTTGGTGGGATTTAAAGCAATGGAGATACTGTTATTTGCTAAAGCAAAAAAGAAGAGGGAAAATCAGTCTTTCAAAATCCGCATAACATTATCACCGTAAGAGGGCTCAAATGATACGAAACCCTTACTAAAGTAAAAAAGATAAGTACATATTGAACGGGTATATCCAAGTTCATATGAGATTAGGCACATCAATCCTCTTCTTTTTTTAATAAGTAATCAGTAATCCCTTAATAAAGAGCACCCAATGGAGGTGAACCTGTATACAAATGACATGATATAAAACTAGAGTCTCATTTCTCCCAAAATCTTTACAAAAGCATAAACAAAGGATGCAAAAGACCTACCGCCCTATGTACAAGATATGCAAAAAAAATTACTATGATCTACAAGGGGGTATTTTATTTCTTCCCTTAAAAAATTCTTCTATTTCTAACTTTTTTTTCTACATACACCAAAATAAAAAATTCCAATCAAACCACCTTTTATTCTCCAATTTTCCTTAATGCAGAAGCCAATAGAGGAGTAACACATGACCATCCAAGTAACTTAGGCATATCATATTACCATTCAAAATCACATATAGTGCAGCTGTTCACAAGCCTAAGCTGAATGTGAGGACAAAATTTGTCAATTTGTCATGTTGGCAAATTCCAATTTCAAAACATTCATCTTTGTAAGTGTGTCAAGTGAGAACTCATAACTATATCCATTCAAGCTTCAATGCGGTTGAAGATTGAAGACTTGAAGACCTCAATCATGCAACATATCTCTTTGTTTTTAGGAATGGTATGTGGATCTAGATATTTAGTTGTTAAATTAGAAGGTTAGCCACACACTTCATGAGCTCATGTGTTTGTGTTCATACATTCATGCATAAACTTCACATACTTTGCTTCACTTTGTTTTCATGTATAAATCTTGATTACAACTTACATTTGATTTGAAAACATCTTTGAAAAGCTTATATCTTTGAAAAGCTTAGAAATTCATTTTGAATGTTTTTTAACATTTAAGAATGATCTTATGAATTTTCCATCAAAACGATTTTTGAAAACAATTCTAGAATGACCTATCTGCACTATTTTGATCATAACTTGAATTTGTTTTTTTGAATTTTGATATGAGACCAAATTCATATGAAAGTAGACTTCAAGAGCTTAGCAAAGACGACTAGAACACCCCAATCCGACTTTGTATGAGTGAGACATGGCTGTTTGAAGTTGGAGCATATACATCAGTCCGTGTCAGCGAACCAACATGTCTGAGTGGCTGAATGGCATCCAAACGGATGAGTGCCATCCAAACAAACAAACAAACACGCATCCGAATCAAGTTTGGTCGTCCGAACGGTCTACATTCTATTTTAATGAAGCGTGAATTGTTTTTCTTGCATCTGAACGCATGGGGTATTGTTTTCTGTGATTTCTAACGGAAAAGTTGATTCCAAATTAATTTTAGGACTTCTCGAATTATAAATACACCTATCTAGGGCTATTTTTCTAAAGAGAAAACATAGAGAAAAATTCATCAAGCTTATTAAAGCAGTCATATACATCATATTAATACTTTTGTCATTGAGTTTTGTATTCTAATCAATAATATTATTGAGAATTCTATTTCATTTTGAGTTTTATTCACATTATATGTTGAGTGTTCGAGTGTTTTGCATTTCATACATTTTGGAATCATTCTTCGAAGCCACAGACCAATTTTTTTATTTCTTAAAGTCTTAAATTACACAAGAGATCTCCTACATTGATGGGTAACCAACAAAAAAGAAGAATGTGTCACTTTAGATCACTTCAGAGGAAGTTACACACTAGGTAGCTTGAATCTGCAAGCAAACAGATTATGATTGGTGCAAGGTTTTGTTGTAGTAAAGGAACGACTAATAGAGTGCAAGTGGCAAACAAAAGCGAAACAGGAAAAGACAACGGGATTGATTGACTAGGAGTAAATTACCAGGCAACATAGGATGTTAGTAATCAAGATTGTTAGTTTTGTATCTTGTAACTAGATTGACTTATTAGTGGATTGTTCTCTAGCAGAAGCAGGTTTTCTTCTCTATTAGGGTTTCCCACTTAAGATCTTGCATCCTGTGTGATTGGCTTATTGCTTTAATTTTTATTTTTGGATGTTAGATTAAAATTGGATCAAAAATCACAGTTATTCAAATTAGAATTATAATCCATAAATGTTGCACTATCAATATAAAAAAATAAATTTTCTATTCACATGTGATTTAATATCACTTAAACTTTATTTTTCTACACACTAAGCATGGGTTCATTAAAGCTCATCATTAATTAAACAACCCTAAGTTTGTTTGTGCTCAACTTATTTAGCTTGGTCACCAAGCCGGAATGAGCTTATTGTAAAGCAAGGCAAAGATGCACATGAACAACCTGGTCTCATTTGCAAACCCATATATGTATATATAAGTTGTATAAATTAGGATAATTAATTTAACCATGAGATGGTTTTGTGCTCTTATAATAATCAATATTAAGTGAAAACCAATAGACTATGTTTATCAACTTAGATGAGAAGCGTGATATTAAGATCACATTTCTTACATCCTATGGTCGGTCTTTGTTAACCAATCTGCACCCATTATGCTTCGCATTATGAGAAACTTCACTCCTTATGAAGCACAGACACTCTATTTTGGCTCACGTGTCTGTGTCGGACACCGACACTCTCGCACACTTCTGGGACACATGTCGGACACGCGAAAAAAGAGTAGTTAGTAAATTTGTTTTGAGAGTTAAATCATGGATGATGATTAAATGAAGAAGTTATTGAATTTTTATTTAATGGATTTATTATTTTAATATCTTGATAATATTTTTTGTGATTTATGTGTTTTTATACTAATTTTAATTGAAATAATGTTAGGTTTTCATTAAATGGTCATATAAAAAATATGATATATATAGATATATTCAACGTGTCCCTAACGTATCCGTGTCCTACTTTTTAAAAAAATATCGTGTCAGCGTCTCCGTGTCATATCCGTATCCTGTGTCTATGTCCGTGCTTCTTAGTTCACTCCTGTTGAGTAGATTAGCAATCCTATCATAGTCACGATTAGAAGCCATATCTTTCAACAAATCACATCGTTCCTTTCATAGCCTAGAAACAAATAGGGAATCATTTTCAAAAACAACAGAGATTAGTTATTGTTAACGTCACTCCCTACTCCTCCACCACCTCTTTTCTGCCTGGCCATATTAGTTACTCTAGCAAAGAATTCAGAAGCATCCACACACCGACATAGTTTCTCAGTGTCAGGTGTAAGAGCTTCAGAGTCTGCAGGGGAGTCAAGTCACCCACAAAACATTTCACTTGCAGCTTAGAAATATAGGAATGTTTTGGATACTTGGATCTAAGTTGAGACTCTTGGTGCCTAAATCATCGTATCTGACTCACAAATAAATGAAGAAAAACGATTGAATTATTTGGTTCCACTACACAGTCCAACATGGAAAAGAAACTAGAATTATTATCGTTTAACAACCATATTTGAAAATAGAAGTTAAATTTGCATACCGTGTAAACAAAAACAGCAGTGGGAAGACTGCTGTCTCGATAATTATGTGGTATAAATGGTGATATTTGGCGACAAGACACTTTTAGATCTGGATCTGGTTCACCTGGAGTTAAGGGTAATAATAATAAGAGAACATAGCGAGGACAATATCTTATGTTTAATAGAGATATAAACAAAAGCAGAATGATACCATCATATATTGTCCATGCCCTTGGAAATAGCGCATGATATGTGGAATGTTGGCCACTCAAATTCCAGCCCCATGAAGATATACCTTGATCAACAGATTTCCTGCAAGAGAATGAGACCGAACTAAGGTAATAATCACTAACATCATTAGTTAATGTTCATAAACTTTTCAACTCCAAACAAAATTAATAAGGTATACTTGGGAGTTTAAACATCCCCAAATTGAATGGGTTCTTATGTTGTATATGTAATATTCTTTGTGGAACATTTCCCCCAAATGGACCCATTACAGGAATGGCAACCAATCCATAATCCAGAGAAATGAAATAATGATAGTAAAAACATGAGAAACAGTGTTATTTTCTTATATCCTTGACCAATTCTGGCAATGACCCCCCCAGCTCTTCACCCCAGTTTTTTTTAGTAACCTCATTCATGATGATCAATTTGTACCTATGAATTCCATGCAAAAGGCATTTGAAACATTCTATTTCCATTAGATGCCATTGCGTATTTACCTTGCAATTCAAAATGAGCCAGAAATTGAAACCCAAAAGTTTAATGAACTCAATCCCCACAAAAATCAATAAGAAGAAGCAGAATTAAACTCTATTTCATTTTCCCTTCTATTACGAATTCTAATTATATAGTTGTTAAATGCAGCCAGCAATCAGCTTTTTTCTCATTCAAAACTAAAGAACAGGGCATATCTGATATTGTACCAGAATACTATTGGAAAAACCTAAATGTTGTAAATAAGTCCAGATAGCACATGATCTGCCAAAATCATTAGATCTCTTTTCAACTTTAGCTTCTCAAGGATGACATGAAAAAATACAATTGCAACATGCAATTTTTGTGTTGCCTTTTTTTTTTTTGTTTCTACCATTCAACCATCATACCTATTAGCTACTCATTAATAGTCATGAGGTACAAAAGACACCAAATAGATAAGGGAGGAAAAAAGAAATGAAAGGGACTCAGTTTCTCAAGTAAAGTCTTCCCACCAAAGAAAATAATCCTTCAAAAAACTAATGACATTGCACGTGTAAAAGCAATAAACCTTTAAAAAAGAAAAGGAAGTCCTTATCAATCAACATGTTGCTGAACCATTAGTGCCCTGACAACAAAGTGCACGATTCACTCAAGTTTCTATGGTTGCTAGAAAATATCAGATGAATATGATTGCATATAAGAGTTTGCAGGAAAGTGCTGAGTGGAAGAGCAGATGTCCTAGAAGGCCTCAATTTTTTGGGGTATGAGAGAAGTGTCCAAACTAATCTCTATATAGATATTAATATTTCCAAGCACAGGGAAAACATACAAATATTTCATACAAAATGTATAATGTATCTAGAAACAGCATTGCTAATAGGAAAGCATTGTTAGTTTTGAAATAAGTATAATCATATAATAGGTAATTCATGTAATAGCTCTTTGTTTTAAATTAGAATTGTGTGAGAAAGCATTTGTTGCATATATTCTGTTGACATTCGTATATATCATTCACCACGAGGGTGCCATGTGGTCAATCTTGTGCGCCATCATACATTGACTTGTCAAGGAGGCTGCGGTTTCATGGGTCAAAAGGGAAGCGCTAGTGCCTGGGGCGGGGGTTGATATCCCTACCATTACAAACTTGTCGAGGTAGGCATAAAGAGGTCACCTCGGTGATATTATCACTTTAGACCCTGTGAGCATCAACCTGTAGCTAGCAGTTCCATACCCTAAAGAGAGAATGGGAAAGAAATTTCAGGACATGTCTCTCTTGGAAAGGGACAACATAGTGGCCATGTGTCCCTATTCTCTATATGCCCTTCATGTGTCTAGGCATGCATATGGCCTTGTCTATAAGATTCTCACTGCCTATGAGCAGAGGGTTCCCTTTTTGTTCTGGACTGGGAGCTCTATCCCCACACCCCCCGGTAAGAACCATTCAACTTATTCTTTTTTTATCAGTAGAACAATTCAACATATTCTTAAGAGCTTTGATGCCTAAATTTTGCAAAAGGAATTTTTTTCCCTTCTACCTTATATTATGAAATATCTAATTTTACAGAAAATCTTTACGAGTTATTATATTTTCGAAAATTTTTAGGAGTTATTATATTTTCGCAATCAGTTCAAATTAGTTCGATTTTTTTTTTGTCAAGATAGAGTTAGATGCGTCACATGAGAGCTGTGGCCCTGTGGGTGTCAAAAACTTGTGGAATGTGAGTAAGATATGTGGCACCACAGTTGAAAAGTGACGGTACCATCTACAACAAAATATTTCCTATAACCAGGATGCCTAATTGGATAGATTGGGGGACCGGTTCACAGCCATTCCTTGAGTTAAAGAATTTAGAACAAACAATTCATAATTTTGACCAATTCAAATAGCATATTTTATCAGTTCTGGGGGCAAATTTGACTTCTTATGGGCACCAAATTACTTCCATGCTACTCTTGTTCCCATATTCAATTTCTTTAAAAGCGCCGGCAAGAACCACTAAGCCATACAAGTTTCATTTGATAACCTTGCGCACCTGGGAAAAAATGATTAATCTCTATCAGTAGACCTGCTAAATATCCGAAGCATAGAGTACTTAGTATTGGGGCCACAAAAAGAGATGTTTTTAGATCTTGCATTCAAAACCCTCATATATTTTACTGCAATACATAATGGTAATACAAATATGATCAGATGCATGTGTAGTGAGGAACCACTTTTAGGGGTACTTGGAATCCCTAATTTAAATTGAAATGCACAATCATCCAGGTACATTTTGAGTTATAAAAACATGGACGTGTTGACATGCATATGCATGCAGCTCCACATACGCTTTGGACATCCATGTTTTTATAAATCACCACTCTTACTCTTGCTCTGCTTCTCAGTCTACATCTAGTATCCTAGCCTGTAAATAAGCTATGAAGTGAAATAGCTCGGACACACAAAAAACCAAAATTTCACACCTGGATCAGCAGCCCCAAAGAGTCACAAACAGCTCTAGTATTATCTGTGCAAAGAACTACACCACAATAATACAAACTACTAAAATAAGTTGCAATAGCTTTAGACCTTGACAAATTTAATATTTTGCACCAGGTTCAGCAGGCCAGAAAGATGAGTCGGAAGCAAATCAAGTACCAATTATACAAGGAGTTCCACCAAACTACTGATAAAAAAGAGTTCCACCAAACTCACGCAGGCTATTGCAACTACTTGTGATGTTGCCAAGAGTCCTTTCTTTGGCATGGACAATCTACTTTTGAAATTTGAAAATTCTCTCTCTCTTAAAATTGGATTGTGTTTCAATGAACTGTACATCATTCATCAATTCCGAAAAGCATTTACACGTTATCATTGAACATAAGATTTATAAGAAGTGTATAATCTTTTTCAGAAATTTTCAGTTGAAACTGTCATGAGATATTCCCTTACCCTAACCCCTCATGTTGGCCCGGGGCTAAAACTGATGCATAATTTTTATTTCCTCCATCTCGAGATATAAAAATCTGTAGTATCAAAACAATGAATCAGATGATAAAACAAGAGTTCATGGTACTTTGAGGCAATAGAAACATATGATACATTATATTAAATGTAGAATGTGTGCTTTGTACAATAAGACGACAACAGAAATGCTTATTATTACTTGGATCTAGATTAAACTAATTAGAAGAAACAACATGATTCTTGCAGAGGAGTGCAAATATCATACAGGAGTTCCCTTCCCATCACACTGAATAACAATAACTTTAGAGCAACTTAAATGATAGCCTGAATTTATTCATCTGACCATTATCATCAACTAAATTTATTCATCTCTAGGGATGGATTTTGACATGGCAACTTAGATGGATATACAGTGAGCATAAAAGGAAACTTTAAAACGATCAATGCTTTTCTTAAGTTTCTTCTTTAGTCCATAAGATTACAATATTGAGTTTGACATCCCTCAAGGTACAAAGAAGAATAATAAAGACATAATGTACAACTAAAAATCAAATCTCCAGGAGTAAAATCAATTGATTAGTGGAGACTCTCTAACACGGCTTTCTTCGCCAACCTCCTGTATCCTATGAAGCACGGACACTGTATTTTGCCTCACGTATCCGTGTCGGATACGGACACGTGTCGGACACGCGAAAAAAGAGTGTCTAATTTTTCTGAATTTCGGACACGTTATGGACACGTCTCGGACACGTTGGGGACACGTTTTTTGGAATTTTTTAAATTGTTTAGGGAATTTTTTTAAAATTTTTTTGGGATTTTTTTTTTTTTCTCTTTTTCTCCTCTTCTTCTCCACTTTTTTTTTATACATACACAAATATATATAATAGTTAACAAATTTGTTTTGAAATTTGAATCATGAATGTTGATTATTAAATAAAATTCTTAAATTTTTATTCATTGACTTTTTTAGTTTTGTACATTAATAATATTTACGTGATTTGTGTATTTTTATGTCAATTTTCATCGAAATAATATTAAATTTTTATTATATAGGCATATAAAAATATATATATATATGTATATTCAACGTGTCCGTGTCCTATTTTTTTAAAAATGCCGTGTCCACATGTCTGTGTCGTGTCATATTTGTGTCCGTATCCGTGCTTCTTAGCCTATATGTAAATTACTATGATAAAATGAAATAAAGTATATGTAAGAATTACTATGACTGAATTAAATAAAGTATATCCACGTGCACATGCTGGTATTTATAGACACAGAGACGCAACTCACAATGATTCAATAGAAGGTCAAAACTGCAACGTAAATAGTATGTGAGAGACAATGGTACTACTACTACTACTATTATTATTATTATTATTTTAGTTAATTTTTCCTAAAAAATTCAGCTTTTTCATTCTTTAAAGTTTAGAAGTTAAAACACATTAAAGTATAATGAACACAAATATACCCTTGATGATTTAATTGCTAAGTTTGACTATTGAGAATTTTAGAGTTGAATCAGAAATTACCTCAAGTTCATTCTATCCTCTTCCGTACTCTACAGGAATGCAGAAAGATTGGTAGACTATAAATATGTTAGTTATCTACCAGCATTTTGTAAAGTGTCTAGTGATGGCCAAGTAGAACTAACTACCAGCATTTAGTGAAGTGTCTACTGGCCAAGTGGACCTTACTACTCAGAAATGCCAAAGTCCTCCTTCGATGAAGAATCAACATTGAGGTGACATGGTGGGGTTATTTGCTGATACAATTAAAATATTTATTATAATGGAGGCAATCAAGAATAGAACATTTGATATTACTGATTTAACCCAAAAAAATGAACAATTGATACTATTGGTTTTGTCATTGTTTTATGTGTGTTATTCTATATGTTTACAATTTTGATGTCACCATCAGACTCTATTGTGGTCCATAATGGGCATTTGGGCTCCAAATAACTCCTTTACAATCTACTAGGCGGGGGTTTCAAGCTTATTATGGAATAATGATTTCAGTCCACAAGTGAAGTAGTATATGTTGCATTTAGGCATGAATTTTTTTTTCAAAAAAATAATACTCCAAGTGTGGATCACAAGGGGCTAAAAGCTAATTTCATTTCAAATCCAAAACTCATCCCACAAATTTAACAAGATAATAATTTTTTTTTTACAAATACAATATAAAGTAGGTTTCTTAATTATCTTGCTTGTTTCAGTTGATTTATATTTCCGATTTCCCCATGAACATAAAAACATTATTTTTATAATGAAATAATCTTCGGAAAAGAGAATTTTGTCTCCCTAGTCGTCGTTGTGTGTGCAAAGAAGAGGAAGAAATGGTGGATAATCTTTTAGTGCATTGTAAGATGGTTTGGGATGCTTAGAACTTACTTCTTTCCCTTTTTGGTTGCCAATGGGTGATGCCAGCCCCTATTAAAGAGGTTTTTTGGGGTGGAGATGTAAGAGGATTAAGAAAGAGTTGAAGATTGCTTCGAGGATGGCCCAATTATGGCTTGTGTGGCGTTTAAGGCGGCAGAGATAGGAGGACTTTTGAAGGGGTAGAGCTTCCCCTTGGAGATTCAAAGACAGCTTTTTATGAACTCTCATTTTTTAGATTAAAGAAGAATATCGTATGTATTTACATAGATTAGTTGAGTTTTTTTGGGGGATCTTAGGCTTTAATTTTTGTAGGCAGTCCCTTTTATGTAATTAGAGGCTGCCTTTCTTGGGCGCTTTTGTTTATAATACAAATCATTACTTTACCAATTAAAAATAAATAAATTGGCAACAAGTGAACTTATCCAAAAAAAAGGAAAAAAAAAATTGGCAATAAGTGCCATGTATAACATCCTTAAAATCAGGAGGTGGGTTTTCTAAGTCCTAAGACATTTTCTGTAACATTCCTTCACAATTCAAAAAAATCTTTCACGATCATCAACTTTATCTGAATGTTTCCCCAATTATAAAACAACATGTTACATGTTACCTAGATTTCTCATAGAACTCACCTATGTATTTAATACCTAATTTTTTGAGTGAAATTCTTCTTGTGATTCCGCTAAAAATCTGGACCAATTTCTCCAAACATTTTCAAAAGTTTCCCACTTCTTCCTGACAGGAAGCAACAAATATAACCATACTAAATATATCATGGGTAATGTTCCAGGAAGGAAAAAAAATGGCATGCAAATTTTCAATACTAAGACTTAGGTTTTGTTTCAGGCTCCTAGAAAACGGTGTCAATTCGAGTTAACTATTTTGAAACATAAACTATCAACATAGCTTGTGACATTGGCATTACAATCACTGACATGGACAACAGATAATTCAACGCGCACACTCAAATAACAGATCATATCAGCACATAAATAGCACATATACACTCCTGAAGCTAAATAATTACCAATCAGCAAATGATAAGTTGAAGGGCAGAGTATCGATCAAAAAAACATTTAAGTTGAAGGGCAGAGCTTTACAGAGAACTGATTGGCCATGATAGGAGAAGCCTCACATGTACCAGGAATAATCTGCCAATGCCTGAACTCGCCTCTAAAACCTCTAGATATGTTGCCGCTTCTGTGACATTAAAATGATTGACTGCCATAAGATGTATAAAGACAATAGAATAGAGAAATAACAGTTATCCCACTGAACACTTACCCCATCCCTCCTAGTGGAACCCCCTGGGATGCTGATGGCTTGCAGCTCTCACGAGTGAAAGGATCAATAGGTGCTTTCTGCACAAATAAGGTATGAACTGTTCAAATTTAAATAACAGGCTTTAAAAAAAATAAAAGTGGCCTAGATTTCCAATTATATATTTAAGCATGGAAAGACAGTTGCGATCATCTAATTTAAAAGAGACAAAGTAATACCCCTTGAATTAAGGAAAAATGAAAATAAACTACATATGAAGAGAATTACCCTTCCATGGGCGGCCTCTTCCCTTATATACGACCACAGACGTATGCCAAGGCGAACCTAAAGTCAAAATTAAAAACACCAACCAACAAATGAGAAATGAGGAGGAGATAAAATGTTGTACCTATTAGGATTTATGTGTAGTTTGTGCTAGTAAATAGAGTCATTAACAAAGGTTGATTACCATTTTTATTGCTTCGATAAATGTAACACTAAATTCCTTAAGAATACTGGCATGGCTGTTCAATCTCCTTCTCCAAGCTTGTTCTGGTGGGGCAGCACTATCAAAATCAAGCTTCATCAGAAGTTTGAAGAAAGAGAAAAGAGAATTAGTAAGAATTAGAAGGAAAAAAATCCTGATCAATCTATTAGTGTGTAAGTGTGTATAGAACGCCCTGCCAGGGGGGAGGGGGGCATTTTGGCTTCAAAATCTGTTAGTAAACAAGCTCATGACTGAATAGCTTAATACTCAACTAACATCTTAATGTAGATATTATAAAAAGTTAACACTGCAAATACAAGATTACTAAGAACAGCTTTCAAACATGGCATCCTTAGGAGGCCAAACAAATGTGGGACTTTTAGAGTGAACATTCTTTAATCTCAAAGAGTGCAAAACAGTAATCAAGGAACTAAAAGTTAACTCTAGACTAAAATACATGGAAGCATCAGCACAAAAATTATCCACTTGACACTATGTAAGCAAATAGCTGGTGAAGTAATGACAATTTGAATATTTGAAATTTCAACATCTCTCCAATGTTGTTTTCTTTCAAAATTGCCCCAGTCAATTCAATTAAAAAAGAAAAATAGGATGATCGGTCATCCCACCCTTCAAAAAACACACACTGAGACTGCAGGTTATCAGCGTGTATAATGCACTCATGATTAAGTGGAACAATCTGGTTATACAGAACCTTTTACTCTTTATCATATTCTGAGTTCAGTTACAAAATTGAGACAGTATACATAATTCCAATTCAAGAGAGAACATTGACTAAACCAGGCTCGTCTATATGGAAGGTACACGCAAAATGTATCATGCAAAAAAAGGTATAGACAATGAGCAATAATTTCTTTTTCTTTTTCATTTTTTGATAGATAATAGACGTGAAAAAACAGGAGGATAGACACCAACTGCAAACAACATGATCAATTTTGCAATTACAAGCTCAACGATAGTGCAAAGCTTACCAACTGCAATGTCGCCCTGTTAACATACTCTTCAGGAGGCCATGAATTTTTTCTACAAAGAAATATACTTCCGCTAACCATGTTGACTAATATTATTTGTACACCTCAACAACTCAAATTAAATCTGTGTCTGTATCTATATCTATATCTATATCTATACAATAGAAGAACCTCGGAATCATGAATCACTGAACCTTCGCAGCCCTAAACTCATTCAAAACCCCAAATTGAGTATTTAAATTACTCCATAAATCCAAACTTCTCAAAGTGTATTCCCATATATATGAACAACACACTAGTGCCTTCGGCTCCAAACAACGACCAAAGTGTGCATCAAAAGCCCCCCCCCACCCCCCAAAAAAAAAAAAAAAAAAAAAACCTCCTTCCCGACAATCTTAGACTTTAATCCTGTAAAAAAACAAAGCTTTGAAGCTCAGTAATGAACTCTCTCTCTCTCTCAAACTCTGCCTTCTCACTCTAAATCTGCCGATCAGCTATCGCAATCGTTCAAACACAATTTCGACAATCTTCAACCAGATCGACAGCTAAAACCTCAAAAGCTAGGGTATGGAGCACCAATCAGCTACGTCAAAGTACACATAATCCAAATCCACCAAACGACTAAAATTGGTTCGGTTTCTCGCGATTCGTAGATTTTTTTTTCCCCCTTTTTTAGCGTTCACACTTCAAAGAGGCGATGAAAAAGTGATTGGCGTAGCGTGGCGAGCAGAGGATCGAGCGCCTGTAAAGAAAGAAAATCAGCCTCCTCTTTCGCCAGGTGTTGCAATGCAAACGCCTGTTACTTCTCTTTCAACTCTCTCTCTCTCTCTCTCTCTCTCTCTCTCTATATATATATATATATATATCCATAGAGAGTGGAAAGTTGTTCTCCGTCGTCTGTTGCAGATTGGTGCGTGCCTGGCGGGCTGGCTGGCCAGCCGATGTGGTGGAGAGTAGGAATAAATTTGAATGCGCCGTGATGATGGACGGTGGCAATTAGATGATCAGGGTTGCGACTTGCGATGGGCATGGTGAGATGGGGCCTACTAGAGCACGGTAGTTTAAACTTTAAATTATTGGTCCCACATGCTTTAGACCCGTTTTGATCCACCGACTGCACACACAAGAGAAGCTTTAGAGAGTCAGACACGGAGTTTTGCACGAGCGTCGTGACGGAGGGTACCCCAGAGCCGGAGGGCCGCTGATTCTGCATTTCCATAATCCTAAGAAGTATTTTTTTTCGCACGTGTTTGTAGTGTGTGTATATATATATATATATATACTCATATTGATACAAAATTTGTTTTCACGATACTAAACATAAATTTTGTATTCATACGAGTATATGTGTATAAAATATATATCTCATAAAATATACGTATTTATATTTTTTTATTTTAATATAAATAATTTAAAAAAATTATTAAGTAGTGAAATTATTAATTATACAATATAAGATGAAATTAATTTTTCAAAAAATTATTCATTAATAAAAATATTAAATCAACTCATGGCAACTCGAGTAACTTTATTTTGGGGGAAACAATTGAACGATCAATTTATTTTTCAATAGGTTATGTTTTTAAAATAATTTTTTATTTTTCAAAAGTAAAGCATAGAAACACTTAATAATCTTTAAAGACAAAATTTAAAATAATTTATTTTTATAATTTATCTCATTTTTATCTTAATCTTCAGTTTCAATTAATTTCATCATCATCATCATCATCATTATACATGCCTACAATTCTCCACTTCAACAAAAAAAATTTTATTAACCAAATTCATCTTTAACTAACCAATACTCCAAATTCAACATTCTACATTTTTTAAAACATCTCACTATGAATACACAAACTTTAGAAATATAATCATACGAATAACACTAATAAAATAGCCGTTTGAGTAAGATAAGAAGACATCATCTAACATTAACTAACACGTATATTAAAAATCTTTTTGATGACTAAAACAAGTTAGCAGTTAAAACATATTAGTATCACTGTTTTAGAGAGCATCTTTGGAGGTGCTTTAAAAACTTGCTTTTCTTCTTCTTCTTTTTTTCTGTTGGAAAAATATATCTCTAAACCTTACAAAAATAAAATAATATATATATATATATATATATTTAAAATCAAATAACACAAAAACAAAATCATACTTATAGTTTGATTGGGCATATTGCACATGGCATGTGTTCAATGTAACGCACCACATATCATATATCATGGTGCAAAACCTATGTAACTACACAAATTGGGTATGCCTATATCATAAGGTATCAAATGATACATATTACATATCATAAGTTAATAACAACCTTATTTAAACATACATAAACATACGTACAAAGAGCAAACTCAATACACAAAACTCTTCTCATTTCAGAGTCCGAAAAGGGTTAAATATACGTAGCCTTACTCCCATGGGTAGAGAAATTATGTCTGTAACTTGAACCCGTAACCTCTAAATCACAATAAAACAATTTTACCTTTGCAACTAAACTTGCCCTCATACATAGATATATCTATACACATAGGAAAAGGAAAGCAAAAATCATGCTCCCATGAGAGGCTTTTTATCGCGGGGATTTTATCCCCAAGAATAAGTCATTGAATAATTGCTTAGTAACAGTATAACATATAGAGTAATTATGGAGTTATAGAGAATCGGCTTGTGAATGAACTTGAAGACATCTCATGATTCATTGTTTGTGAGCTTCAACGAGATATTGCATTACACTAAAATGCCTGTTTAGCATATGGTCACCACTTTGGAAACTAGAACTGAGAATGGAAATGATCCCATTAGAAAGATGGAAAATTGATAACAGAAATTCAATTGGAGATGCTACTGGAAAGAAATTGGCGAGGATAAGAAGTTTATTGATTTTACACAGGATAAGAGAGAGGGCATTTGAAAATTTGAAGCATAGAACTTGTTATTAGATCCAGAGGTCACGGGTTCAAATTACAGGCATTTGTAATGTAATCTGTATAATTTGCAGCAGCACCCTCTTTGTTCGACATTCCTCTTTCACTTTTCGACTTGGTAAACAAAAACCCTAATATCAGTGTTTACTCCACTGTTTTTCTTTTAGTGATGATGGATGCATCTCAATTTTCATCTCTGTGCATAAAATTAGGTCAATATAGTTTTCGTTTCTTCAAACAAAAGCTGCATGAATCAAATGTTTCATGCTCATTTGCATCAAGAATGCTAGCCTTACTTAAGATCTCTACATGATGTGATATCTAGCCAATACAATGTTGCCAACTCATGAAAGTAAACACTTTTTAGTAAAATATGAAGGTAAAACTAGCATTACTCTTTCCAAAAACATCTCAACATAAATTCGATGGGACAGCCAAGTAACACTTCCCAGAAGAAATCTACATGTTGAAAGAGCATCAAGGTTGAACAAATTCAAGCAAGGATGGCAAATAATTCAAAGCTGAATTGAACTGGTATACTAAAGTTTTCATTGAACTAATTTCCCCACCCATTCCCCCTCTCCCTCCCTACCACCCCACACACACACAAGATACACAAGAAACCATTACATTACAAATTATCAACAATACAAAAACCCTGTTCTAATTTTATTGGCTTGAGCTCCCAACCTTTTGCCTCTTAAACCAAATGCCACTTGGGGATTGCTCTGGATACAAGTGAGATAGAACTTGTTGGTTATATGATAGCTGCAATCTATTTTAATATTAATGTAATTCCAAAAGCAGGAACCATTTCCAACTGGTAGGAGGCTAAGTATAATGTACAATAATCCCATTTACCGATGTTAAAAGAGGAGAATTTTACAGAAGCAATACGCCCAACAGCCCAAGCACAAAAGATCATTAGATACCTCCTGTCAACTAATATTCATTCCTACAAAAAACCCTAAAAAATCAACCATTTGATGCTTCAACATTTTCATGCCAAATGAAGCTTATCATTGTTGTAGATTTTCATAATTAAAAATCTCCAACAAGGTTCTGACCTATCAGCCTACACCGTGAAATATTAGAGTTTAGATGGCTAGAAAACACTGAATTGATGCATTTACCTTGAACAAATCCATGGCAAACCAATAAAATACATACAGAAAGAGTTACATGGTCTATATTCTCATTAGATCACCATGACAAATTAAAAATACCTGTCCAGGACGCAGACATAATCATTAGCTCCAATTTCCTTTTGCTTAATTCACATACTTAATCTTTACCACCTTGGGGAAAAAACTGAAAAGCTACACATTTCTAGGACTTGAGCATACTTGGTATTCTAAGTTAATGCCACTCCAGTCCTCCCAGTGCAGTGGAGCCTATCCCTTCCCATACTTCACTGCAGCCTACTTCTTCACTATCAACACCTTCCATATTGCAGTCCCACCAGCCACTCCCATTTGCATCTGTTAAACAGAGGAAGAACCAAAACTTCTTATTCTTCAGACGGATTTTGATTACAGAAAAAATGCACATTGAAAAAAAAAAATAGAAAGACAAATCAAATGGCTTATATAATTCCATGGAAGAATAGCTTTCTGACTGTTCGCCACTGGTGATTTAACATACTTACAATGATTATAAAGAGGTCTTGGTTTCTTGTTTCTGATAAAACTCTCTTCCTTCCTTTTCAGCTTGGGTTTTGGATCATCTCCAAGAACTACCAAAAGCTTTCGAGTAGCTTGTTTTTCATCCCCACCTTGTTATCCACATTAGGGTCAGATTTATAATGAATGAAAGATAAATACGAGGAAATGATAGCATCCAATCCTGTCACAGGAAATCTCTAAGGACCATATAGATTATTCATCAACTTTTATGTCTTGCACTTCAAGCTCAAACAAACCACAGCAACCAAGAAAGTATGCAGATTATCAACCAGTAAATGGAACTATCAAAAATACATTTGTGAACTGGGCATGCTCCATACTTTTATCCCGCAAAAAAAAGAATCCTATAAGTTGATTAGGGAAAACTTTTGTCAAAATGTAGTAAGTGGAAAGTACATGAGATCTGACCTCTGGGCCTGGCAAAAGCTAGTATTTTTTAAACCTAAACAACATGGGGAAAAGGTATATGCCTATTTTCTCGTCATGTTAACTAGTTTCACAAATTTTTTTTGAGCTAAACTAAACAAAATATGACCGCTTTTTGGTTAGCATTGAATATCATAAATCAAACAAAGGAACAAGATTTTAAAATTAAATTTAAAAATTATCATTAAATAATAAATAGTGAGTAGAAGCCAAAAAAAATTAAATATGTAAGAACAGATTGCACTCATTAATTGAGACATATTAACAAACCTTGAAATGGGTTTCTTCTTTTCTTTGATTCTTGCATGTCATCTATGTTAGAACTTCCAACCTCACCAGTAACACATGAAGCCTTACAATCTTTTTCTTTTCTAGTATTCTTAAGCTCTTCAAACACAACATCAAGGACACATTTCCCCTCTGCTTCCCCGCTTTTTTCTATCCCAATCCGTCCCTCGGAAGAACCATTCACATTACCATTCCTGGCTGGCGACAAAAATGGCCTCTCCTTTCCCTGCCAAAAATTTACCCTTTCCCTTTAAACCCAACATTGTATATTCATATATGAACAAATATAACAACAATTTTACTAAAAATATATTATCATCAGTGCTCTGTTTGGCTCCAAAGAAAATGTTTACGACCTCCACCAAAAAGAGCCTAACGCAACTGTTTTGCTGGATTCGGCTGAAATTTCCATTTGTCAGTGCCAAAACAACATAACACGTGAGAATTGAAACTTCATTTTCTTTTCTCATTTCCTCCGTTATCTCAACAACCAAACAGGGGTAAAATGCAAGATACCTGAACTGATTTGGGTACAACAGAACTTTTGTGCAGTTTCCGGTTGAGGAAATCAGAGAGCGACACCCGCGAGTCTTTATTGGGTAGTTTATTCTGCTCATCTTCTTTACAATCGCTGGACCTGGATTGGTGCACAAAGATGAAAAACCCACATGCAGTCAAGCATTCATTTAAGAAAACAATCAGAGGGAAGTGAAGACTGCCGTTAGGGTTTTTGGTTTACCGATTCGAAGAGCGAGAGAAAAATGTCGAAGGAATTGAGCGCTGCCCCAAAACCCTAATTGAAGTATGTCTTGAATTCATATCTTTGCTTCAAACTTCAAAGTTCGAGATTGCAAACCCCCGAGCACCCTGGTCGATTTGTTTCTGACTTTTGGCGCCAAGAGTTTGAAACTTCAGCTAAATATAAATTAGTAGTGGTGTATAACGTTTAAGGTGTATTACTTCCGGTCCGATGACGCACTGGAATGTAAAATTGAGAAACCTTCTTATAATTAATATTTAATAAATTAATTTAATTTAATAATAAATAATAAATAATTATATTATTTAATAATTAATATCTTTTAAAATTTTATTTATAATATTAATTTTAAAATATAAAATAGTTATATAAATATGTCCTATTTATGACATATTTAGTTAATTATATTTATTAATCTAATATAAATAAAGTTAAAAATATTATAAATAAAAATATATATAACTTCTTTACTTAAAAATGATATTATGAGGTTTTATGTGTTAAATATACTATTGTATGTGTTTTTTATTAAAATATTATTGAAAATTTGCATATAGAATCTTATTTTGTATTAAAAATTAATTATAGTTAACTATTTTATATTTAATAAATTAATAATATATAATAATTAATAAATTTTTAAGAAACTAACTTGATTTTATGGTGAATAATAAAAAATTTTATTACTTAATTATTAAAAAAAATTTAAAAAAATCTTTATAATATTAATTGTTAGATAAATAAAATAGTTATATATGTATTTATATATATATATATATTCTATTTATAACATATTTTGACTATTATATTGATTAATTATATATAATTAAAGTAAAAAATATTATAAATAAGAAAATTATAACATCAGTAAACATAATTTATATACTTTAAATGAATATTATAAATTTTTTATACCACAAGTTGAATATTTTATATATATATTTTTATGAAAAATTATAAACTCATCGAAAATTTATATATAAGGTTTTATTTTTGTATTAAAAACCATTTCTATGTAAGAAGTAGTTATTAATTAATGAAAGTTAGAAAAAATTTAATAATTAGTAATTATGAAAATGAATAAACTCTCAATTTCTCATGTCTATTATTAATTATAAGATGATTAATTATACATGTAACAAACACTTATTGATTAATAAAAAAAAGAGAAAATTTCATCATTTAAAAAAAAAAATTATCTTTTTTGAGATTTTTAACAATTATAAAATTTTATTTAAAATTTATGAGGTGACGCTAAATTCTCCGGTATTTATTAACAAATACTAAAAACCTCTCATTTGATTCTTTTTTTTTTACAATGACAAAAATGGTCTTTTCAATTTTTTTTTTTTGGTTATTTTTTTTTCAATTTTGTCTATTTTTTAAAGATTTTTTCATTAATACAAAAAAAAAAGATTTTTTCATTTAATATAAAAATAAATTTAAGATAAATAATTTATATTTTTTAGTTGAAGAAGAAGAATATTTTAATTAATATTTATTTAAAATGAAAATAAAAAGTTGAAAAAATTTGTTAAAATCTAAGAAATGTAAAAAAATAAAATAAAAATGAAAGGGACTCTTTAATTATTTTGAAAAAAAAAAAAAGACTGAAAAAAATATTTCTAACTTGTCAATAAAAAAAAATTAATATTATTTTAAAACTTAAAAAAAAATATAATTTCAAAAAAAACAGTATAATTTCTAACCAAACAAGTGCCTCACATTAAATTCAAATTTCAAAGTTCAAAGCAACCGCGTGACAGTTTCCATATTTTATTACTCCTCATTGGCCGATCCTTCAAAAAATTCCAAACACGGACCAAATCAAATTTCCCTCAGTTCCACCCCAATTCAAAGGTTAATACCTCTCTCTCCATCCCCTGTTTCTCTCTCTACATCTTGTCCTCTCACTGAACAATATTATATATAGAAGCCGTTTCTGTATACAGCTCTGGCCGATCATTTCTTCCCCAAAATTAAGCTAGCTCATTTCTCTCCGATCTGATCGTCTGGTCTTCTCTCTGAGGTTATCTTTTCTTCTTCTGTAAGTTTTAGCCTTGGGTATTGGAGAAATGGGCCAGCAATCGCTGATCTACAGCTTCGTCGCCCGGGGGACGGTGATCCTCGCGGAATACACTGAATTCACGGGCAATTTCACGAGCATTGCATCTCAGTGCCTTCAAAAGCTTCCCGCAACAAACAACAAGTTCACCTACAATTGCGATGGCCACACGTTCAACTACCTCGTTGAAAATGGCTTCAGTGAGTTATTGTTTTATTGGATTCGTTGATTTTCTGTCGTTGTTGTTGTTTTCTGACAAGATCTGTGTGTTTGATGAATTTTTCCCACGAAGAGCAGTTTTATTAAATGTGATTTGATTGTTAAAAGTATTGTGTATGCTTTTTTTGGTCTTGATTATAAATATACAGGTATGGATGCATATAGATTCAAAAGTATGTTTAGATAGGTTAAATATTATATTACGGACAAAAGTTTTTGTACGGCTTACGAATGAGGGTTAACATTTTAGATTATTCAATGCATTAGTAGCACACAGAATAGGAAATGGATCCAGAAAAGAAATGATATTACACCGGAACTGAAACAATCATTTTCTGTGTTGGGAAATGAAAGATGACAGGAATCTGTGAACGGCTTGAGGGTTAACTACATCCAAATGTATAGGCGATGTGGGCATGGGTCTAATCTCTATACATGTGAAATTGAAAAATGTGTATTGATATTTTTTTTTTTCCTTTTTTGATGGGAAAAATTTGTTAGGTTATTGATTTAATAGTCAATGATTGAACAAAAAGTTTGTTTGTATGATTACCTCATTTTCCCCCCTTGAATTTCTTAGACTGTATGTTTTTCATATGTCATGTTCCATGAGGTTCTCTTTATTTATCTTCCCGACTTCCTCACTTAGGTTTATATGTATATTAAATGAGAGCCGAACATGGAAATGGCTCTTCAAGAAAAGCAAAAAATGAAGCAAAAGTCAGAAAAATAATTATATTGATAGAGCAATGTTAGTTGCAAGGGGTGAAATCATGGAATGGCCTTAAAACTTTTGAGACTTATCCTGTCTATTAGCTGTGGATCAGTTTCCTAAAGATCTGCCCCCAAATCTTTAGGCAACCGTGAGATGGAAGGACAGGAGTTTCACGAGGGAATTTTGTTAGGTCTACTTGGCTAAGTTTTGGGAATCATTTGATGACTCATCCAAGTTTAGCGTGATACTGCTAAGTTTGAGAGCCAAGATTGACTCAATCAAGCTTAGGCTTGTATTATGGCACTAAGTTTAGGAACTAAAAGTAGCTCAACCAGGGTTAGGCACACAAGAGTGGGTCGATCCACAGTTGGGACCTCACTCTAAAGTGGCTTCATTGAGTTTTGAAGAACTCTTTAGCGAAGGCTTTATTGACACGTATCAATTCGCGGCTGAGCCACGTGTAGTAATTTGGTTCGATGACCTGGCGTCCAAATCATATCTTGTGTCAAATTGTTAACTGCTTGTAGATTGCCGCTTGACAGGTTTTGGTCGAGATAAATCAAGTACCTACACAAACCAAAGCTCGTAGCCTCTTTTTTCTAATCCCTTTTTTTTTTTATAATTGTTATTAGAACCAAACAAATGGCATGATTTCATGACTCGTTACTTTTAGCTTTGGAAAAGTAAAACAGTTTTCTCTATTAACAAACCTTAATAGTTATTAGAAGCATGGATTTCAATGATAAATCCGAGGTGATAATACATGCGTGCCTGCCATGTAGTATTTATTATACGAGCAGAACATTCTTTAAATTTTTTTTTTTTTTTTTTGTGAACTACAATGCAGATAGAAAGTTTGTTATTATATTGAGTTTACATTAAATATATTTACTCCATAGTCTCATAATACAAGTCCATGTTGAAAAGTCAATGTACTTTTTTTAGAATTTTAAATCTATTCTTAAATGTTTTGTTTTTTTTTTTAAAGGTGAAATTAAAATTAGTGGACGGTAACTCTGGAACTTCTAACTTTCCCTTCACAACTCAAATACATAAAATATGTTTCCTTAAAAAGTTGGAATTTTCAAAATGGTCCCTAATTTTGAGACACGGAGAGTAACTGCTTTGACAACATTGTTTTTAATTTTTTGCCCTGTTTCTTTTCAAGTAAAAACTCAAAAGGAAATCGCGAAGAATTTTGCAATAAGGAATTCTCAGTATAAGCATATGCTTTTATGGTGGTTCAAAATGCACCGGTAAAAAATTGTTCCTTGGTTTAGGTTAGGAACCTCTAGTCTTGTTACAGTGAGAGGAACTTGAGATGAGTGCCTCATTAACATACTAGAGCGGCATTTTAGTTACAATTCGGGCAGGTTAACAAAATTTACCAACTTCAAGAAAAGGGGCCAGTTTACTGATATGATTGTGAGGATTTAAATTATCATGAAGTGGTCGAAGAGGAGAAAATGGAAGTCATCTCTCTCTCTCTCTCTCTCTCTCTCTCTCTCTCTCTCCTGCTTTTAGCTAGAGCTTTTTATGTGCTTTATCAATGAAAACATTTTTCAGAAATTTATTGTGTTGAGTGGATTGTCTCTTTAAATAATTGTTTTCCTCGTGCATTATAATTTTTCTTCTTTTTGTTTTCCTATCTTTAATTTAAAGAAGCGAAAACAGCAGATATATTTCATGCATTTATTGTTGTGGTGATCATGGTGCCCCCTTCACTTGCTCTGTCGGAGACTTGGAGTATGATTAAATAGTATCACCTTACTCCATTGTTGGAGTAGGATTAATCCAATCCTTTTCTGCCACCCCACATTCCAATCAAGCAAATGCGGCCTAAAAGAATTGTCTGATCTGTTTAAGCCGAGGCAATCTAATTACAGTGATTTTAATTTGTTTAAGTTCAGTTTTAATGCTTTTTTAGTACTTTCCATTCCTCACGTAGAGTTGTAGTATTAACTCTGCAACTTTATTTTGGATGCTGCAGCTTACTGTGTTGTTGCAGTTGAGTCTGCTGGCAGACAAATTCCCATTGCCTTTCTGGAGCGAGTTAAGGATGACTTCAACAAGAGATATGGTGGTGGGAAAGCTGCTACTGCTGTTGCCAATGGCCTGAAGAGGGAGTTTGGGTATGGATTCCTGTCACTCTTATAATTGTTGTTTCCATCTGTATTGCTCAATTCTTATGCTGCTATTGTAGGCCTAAATTGAAGGAGCACATGCAGTACTGTGTGGATCATCCAGAAGAGATTAGCAAGCTTGCAAAGGTGAAGGCTCAGGTTTCTGAAGTCAAGGGAGTGATGATGGAAAATATCGAGAAGGTAAGGAGTATTTGCTAGGTTTTCTTTCATTGTAAGATTTTATTTGGAACTTAACATGTCCCAAGATATAAAATGCTTGTGCTCGCTTTTTCCTGATCATCTATATATCAGTGATTACCATGTGGTTGACAATGGGGGGATGAGTTAAAAAATTGAACATCTCTATCTTTATCTCACTGGATGTGCTATGCATTTTTGTTAAAGAAATTCATCTTTTGTGCAGGTTCTTGACCGTGGAGAGAAGATTGAGCTGCTTGTGGATAAAACTGAGAACCTACGCTCGCAGGTAAGTTGAAGACACATTGTATTTATCTCGGTGCTTAATTAATCACTGGAAACCTTTAAATCAAAAGAATTAATTAACGCAACATGCATGAGGAGCAGACCTAGATTTACTTGATGGTTAAAGCAAGAGTGGGATGTACTTTAATAAAATACTCAAAATGGGGATTTGTTATATTGCTTGGTTTTCATTCTATTTTCCATGTGTTTATCACTATATCCCTTTGTGTGTATATTTTGCTCACTTGGTGTGGTGACATTTGATGGTTTGATGTTTGGTTGTTTGAATCAATGCTGTGTTGCAGGCACAAGACTTCAAGCAACAAGGGACCAAGATTAGGAGGAAGATGTGGTTCCAGAATATGAAGATAAAACTGATTGTTCTGGGTATCATCCTAGCCTTGATTTTCATCATTGTTATGTCTATTTGCCCTGGCTTCAAATGCTGATTTGCTCCGAACTATCCCTCAATCCTTGCTGCCATGTTTGATTAGGATCATTGTGCTAGTCTGCTTCTCCTAGTTATTCTAATGTCCCTTTTGCAGATTATTTTCTCACTAGGTGACGCCTGTATTTTTGGATTTTTTTGTATAGTTGATATCCAGGATTTTTTTTTATAGAGTATAAAATCTGTCATGGAGGGTTTCGTAGCTCCATGCCATGATATGTTTGTTTAATGTTATTGAGAAATATTTTAATGCTCCTACAGGTTAGTGACCTCTTGGAATGCTACTACAGTTTATTTCTTATTTTCTTTTTTGTGTAATATTAAACAGTTATTTTAGCTAGGGGCTTATTGGAAGGATATGATCAATATTCTTTGAAGTTTGGGGATTGTTATTCAATGGCTCTTATTTTATTCATATTTCAGCTACCTGGTAGTATTGATTGGCAAATTACATTTATGTGTGTATTTTTTATCTGGCAAATCTTTATATGTTAAGGATTGTGAACAATTTCTTTTTTGTACATGGGTTGTGCCCCTTGGTGTGCTTGTTTATAATACATATATATTACTGATCAAAAGGAAAAAAAAAGAATTTATGGGTAAAAATTCACTGGAAATGAAAGAAATGCAACTCTGAGACCTTGAAGTTTTTATCGCTTGGGGAATAATTTTCTGCAAATGAAAGAATTGGAGTTGTGAGAAATATTGAATTTTGGTTTAATTCTTCTCCCTTTCCAAAAGTGAATTTAAGAAATGGTAAATTGTTGCCAATTGGCTTGGTATATTTTCAATTGAGAATTGGTGGTTGCTGCAATTGCCTTTCAACATGTTTCTTTGTAGGTTCTATTTTATTTTCTTTTTAAAATGACTGATTTTACCAAACAAAGGTCAACATGAATCTTTTTTGTTTTCTTTTTAAAGTCATTTGACCTGGTTTTTGGTTTTGCCAAATGGAGGTTGAAAGTGCTTATGGTGGAATATTTCACTGTTTTGTATTCGTCTCGTTGTAATCTTTTATAGATATATAGCAGATAGCTCATCTGTCATATCTACAAAATATCATATAACACCAGATATTTTGTACTCGTATCCTTGTAATCCTTTATTGTAATTGGATTGGAATTTAGTTCATTTCTCTTTCTTGATCATGACAGATACGTGTTAATCATGCTTTTGTATTAATTCAACCAATACTAGATTCACCAATCTAATTGGCTTATTTAGTAGTTAATATGTTGTTTTTTAGTCATGCTAAGACATGTATTTAAAAATGTGTTAATTATAATTTGATACTATTAATTAATCATGTTAAGTTTTAAAATCTAAATATGACTTATTAACTAAATAAGATATATGTGTTGATACAATTAATTTATTTAATGTAATTTTTTTTTTTAGATGAAGATTTTATTTGTTGCTTTTTAAAGGCAGAATGATATTTAAGTTTGATAAATTTTAAATGTGGAATAAAAATAAAGTACAAATTTTTTTTATAAATAAAAAAGCCTTTTAAATTTGGTAGGCTTTTGATACAGGACAAATTACCTTGACTTGTCACTTTTCTCATAATTAAGTGTGTTAGGTATGTATTAAATGATTGACATGATTAAAATTAAAATTATGTTAAACGTGTTATTGTGTTTGTAATTTAACTCAAATTCATTAATTTCTTGTCATGTTCGTGCCATATTGTTGCTTTGTAAAAAAATTTGATATTCGTTCTGATTAATAAAAAAGGCTTTTTCATCGCGGGAGAGAATTTTAAGAAAAGAGAAATTATCTGGTGAGATCATGACACTATGTTATTGTGTGATGACTTCTCATAGAATCTTATTTTTCTTATAGATTCAAGATTTTTCTCATGAATTTGAGATTTACATATACTAGAACAATATCTAGTACCCATTCTACCACTAACGTTGACTATCATCTTACTAAACAATGTTGTGAATTATTTTGTAAAATCGTCTCACTATGTTATGTCAATTTTTTATAAAATCTGGAAGTTCAGAATTTTGTTATTGATTGAATCGAATTGAATTCTCACTCTTATGAAACCCTATTTATAAAAAAACCAATCTAATCCTAATGGAACATGAAAATAAAATTAAAAAATAGAAAAAATGAGTTAAGCCTAATTAAACTTGGATAATATGAATTATGAAGTCCTAAAATTTCTCATAAAATGGTAGAATGAGTAGTAGATATTGTTTTAATAAAAGAATGTCTCGAATCCATGATAGAAACCTTGAATCTATAAGAAAAATAAAAACTCTAATTACTTTTTTTTTAAAGTAAAAAGTTTATTTTTTCAAATTAATTTATTTTTGCTTAAAAACAAAAGGCATAAATCATAAGTACATTGAACAATTATCTCCTCAAAAATAAAATCAATAAAAAAATTCAGTGGTATATATGCTGCAACATCCCAAATTGACGGTATCAATTACATGACAATTATTGCATGACTTTAGTAAAGCCATTGAAGGAGAAAAACATCAACACCTGTTGATAACAGAGTTATTCACTCTTTCTTTCATTCTTTTAATTTTGAGTGTAATGGTGACTCAGTAGGTGTGATGGCAGAATTTTGGCAAAATCCGTGTTAATCGGTTGGTCAATTTGATTCATCAAAATGATAAAAAATGGTGAAGCAAAACAGAAAAAAAGTGACTGTAAGTTGGGCGGGCGGCCATCACTGTGCAGTGGAGTGATGTTGGCAATGATCAGTGAAAGAGATATGTTTTAGAAAGAGAGAGGGTACAAGAGGATTGTAGATCGGTGAGGGAGAGATGTTTTAGAGAGAAAACTAAAGTTTTGTATTCCATAAGTGGTTATGAAAAAGTGGTCGTGGGTTTGCTAAATGAATAAATTGTGATATTCTTGCCATTTTTGTTAAAATATAGAATATTTTAAAATATAGGATGTAACATATAACATATTTTGACATTGTCTTTCCTTTTTGTTTGGCCTATCTCTTTCCACCTATAAATAAGTCTCAT